>QBDW01001983.1:0-45891 GCA_003261595.1 Maconellicoccus hirsutus
TTACGCGTACAAATTTATTTATAAGTATCCTTGATAAACAACGATACAGAAAAGTACTTTAGTTGTGCACGTGAAAAAAAAAGTCTCGAGCTAAGAGAAAAGCTCGTCTCACTCGTAATAACTTGATAAAACGAAATAACGTGACGTTATAAAAACCAATAATAAAAGCTTTTCGAAAAGTACTGATATGGATATGACGAAACGAAGGGAGGAATATTTGACGAGCTTTTGGAGTACAAATGGCACCGTTGAAACTAAGCGGCTTACCATTTTGATCCAGTTAGGGTACGCGTCATTTTACACGCTTAATGTACGTAAAAATAAAACTGTAATGTATCAAATGATCGCTTCTAAAGTATATTATTATTTAGGCACTTATTACACGCATTTTCCTTTGACATGTATAGTTCCTTTCTTACTGGTGCGGGAACGCCTCGCCGCATGTTAGTTTGAAGTGTCTGAGGCAATGGCACTACATTGGTTTGGTACCTATTTGGTATCTACGTACTCTTAGATCCGATTTCAAGCTTGCTTTTTCCTCGCATCGCCTTGCGGCTTTTACTGTCGTGGAAAACATTCTCAAAACTCGAAAGTTACGTGTGAACGTAAAGTACCTGAAACACTATATGGGATTCTTTTACGTTTCGTTTCTATTTTAAACGCCAGTGTCAACGTGCTAGTTGGATGTAGTATTGAATGACTACCAGTTACGGGTTTTCCGTTAACGAATCGAACAAATGTGTAGAAAAAAGGAGAAATTATTATTTAATTTTTTGTTTTAATATACGTATTATCGAGCGCAGATAATTGGGAATTGTGTTTTCGCCAACATGAAATATTTCATTCAACTTCAGAATATGCGTTCTAGAAAGTACGATGTTCGCATGTCATCGGATAAATTGTCGCGATAACAAAGTGCCAAACTGTTGTCAATGCAATTATTATAATAATGGATATAAGTGTATTTAAAAAATATATCTTGTTACTAGCCAAAAATAACTACGCTGGATTAAGGTTAAATAAGTCATCAACATCGTATTTTGTTATTGTTCGTGCAAATGTAGGTCGTCTGATTCTCTGTTAAATGTAATAAAAATGACAAAGTTGATCAAACAAGTCATCGATGAAGTACTCTATTCAAGGTCATCTGGTTCTCATTAAATAAGTACGTACAATTAAAAGCGAAAACCGGTCAAACAAGTCATCGATAGAATATTCTATTCAAGGTCATCTGGTTCTCATTTAATAAGTACCCACTAGCAAAAATGAAAACCGGTCAAACAAGTCATCGACAGAATATTCTGTTCAAGGTCATTTGCATAGTGATGGTTCATTTTGACAGGTTTTTTTTTGTGTGTGTTTTACATGTATATGCGGGTAAAGTAAGAATGGTCTTGTTCCGTTCAGCTCGAAAAAATATGCAATTTTAATGCCTTAGCTTCGGTACGCCTATCTAAATACGTATAGGGAAGAAAATGTATAAAAAATTTGAATTTACAACTTGTAATAAGACTTGTAGAAATTGTCAGTTTTAGTTAGGTATAATAAAAAAAAAGAGAATAAAAGTATTACACGCTGATGAAAAAGTTCCCTAATTGAATGCATTTTTAATTGAATTTCACGTGAGTAAGAGAAATACGAAATTAAAAATGTTCTGAACGTTAACGAGTAATTAAATTGCTTCTTTAGTTCTTTTAGTATTTCATGAAAAGTTTATCTTTACAATAATTTGTCTCCGTTTTAATAAATTTTTTCCTTTACGTACGATTCTTTTATAGTTTCATGATTTTTAATATCCCGCTGTATTCAAATTTCCTTTTTTACTTACCGCTGGAAGGATCGTCAAAGCGAAATAACTTTTTCAACCGAGTGTTGCGAGTGTATCTCGAGGATAAATTTTTTCGATTTTTTTCTACTTTTTTGCGTCAACCTTTGTCATCGTTTTCAAGTTTTTGCAAGTCAGTTCTTTCTGAAAATTGGATTAGCTCCGGCGCGCGTTTGAATTTTACTTCAAATTGACATTTTACTCGCGAAATTGAATTCTCCTTTTCAGCATACGAATGTTATGGCGATGAAGGATGAAACAATATAATATATGAAATATCGGCTCAAACAATGAAGCGATTTATTCGTATTGTCAAATAATCGACGTTCGGTGTTTACGCATCGGTTAACTCGATGTTAACAGAAAAATGGGTTTCCCTGTGATGTAAAATTTTCAATTTTCAATGCTGAAGCGCAAATGTGTACTCGTAAAGTTATTATAAAAGCTTTCGTCGTTTTTTAAATTAACCGCCTTTTTTTCACGCATCGATGTAGAACTTATCCTGGATGACGTTTGTTTTTTTAACAATGAAAAATACATAAAAGCGTTACCGTAATTTACCAGGTTTTTTTCGAGATTTTTTTGTTGTTTTATTATATATTTTTTTTTAAATAAATAAAGTAATTCTATCGTGGTTTTTTGCGCTAGTTTTTAGGATGGAGTGAAAGAGAAGCGGGATTTTGACGGTAGTTTCCTCAAACGCTTTTTTCTAATAATGCTTTCAATAATTTACTATAGATTTAATGTTAAAAATTATTCACATTTTATTCAAGTACTAATTTTAATATCGCAATTGAGATGAAAATTTCAAATCCTTTTTTCCCTTAAAAATACTTGTATTATTACTAATGATTTGAAAACATTTTTCGAACCGAGATAAAACATTTCGTGATTACCAAAATGCAAAGGAATGGTTCTCGATGTATTTGTTGGCAAAATGATTTCAGTTATCAATTTTTAATATTTCCGTAATTAAGAAAAAAATTCAGCTCTATTGCTAGTTGTTTTTCTTTGCATTCTGAACAAAATGTGGAGAATCAAAATTGATTTCTTTATTTATTTAATTACTTTTTTCAAAAATTAAAATATCGAATCACCCTTTGATTTCAAAAGTGATGAAAAAGTTTCATGTTTCAGAAAAATTTGTATATTTTGAATCCCATTTTATTTTGTATTTTTTTAGAAATGCATATTTTACATATTTCGTGTTTTACTCGTTTTAATTTTTGCGAAACAAAAAAATCATCCTCATCAGGAAAAAAATACAAAAAAAATTTCTTTCAAATTTTTTTGAAGATTTTATGAACGGTATTTTTAGAAAAATACAAAACAATATCCGTATTGATTTAACAAATTTTCAGAAAAAACGGGAAGAGTGAAAAATTTGCATATTTTACGCATTTTTGTGTAATTTTTTGTGCATATTGTGTCACAGTTTATTTTACTCGTATTCATCAGTAATAATTTTCAGATTTCTTCGAAGCACGATCGGAATACCATAATTACTAACTAGGTAAAAATAAGTATTAATGAAAAAATTAAAACATTATACTATACGATTCCTTCAAATTAATTCTACATTTCGCACAAAATGAAGGAAAATTTGTTGTTTTGTCATTTCAATTCTAATTTGAAATTGAATAAAAATCATGATGGATTTAATTGTAAGTACCCTCGCCTATTCGTAAATTGTTCAAAATCGCTTTATCAAGTCGCAAAGTACTTCTGAATAAAGCTGTTTTATTTTCTGCAAATTTGTTCTCACAATTTTCTTCTTCCTATATTTTAACGAATATCTTCAACTTTTGCAACAAAATAGAGTATTTTTATCTTTTTATATCCTTCATATTTATAACTTTTTAGTGACAAATGAAATAAAAATGGGAATATAATATTTTCAAATACGTACTTTTCTACGAATGAAATTGTCTGATGGAAAATCCCATCGCAATTTAAACACGAATTGATTATCATGCAAAAAGTACCTTTACTTGCACGCAACTTTTGTGTAAATTACTAAATTGGCCGAAATAATGAAAAAATAAAATGCCTCTCACATTTAGACTTACGCTTTTGTTCTATATTGATTGTAAAAAACATTCGTACGAGATGAACGTTTTCGAAAATGATTCAAAGTTCGTTTACGAAAAGCTAGGGAAAGGTCATGATCATAATTACTCTATTTATTTTACTCGTAATTAATTGAGCTCGGTGAAATTAATAATGAAAAATTAAATTTTTGTTTTATTTAATCTGAGAAACGAATAGGTTTGTTGATAAGATAGTGTTGAAGCAATTTTTTTTATTACAATTGTGATCATGTGATCGTTTTGAATTACTCGCATTATGATTAGATTACATTAATTTCCTTCGGTATATGCGTACTTCTTATGTTGAAATTTTACGTATTTTTGTCGAGAGGAAAACTTGCATGGCAACGAACTCCGCAGTAGGCCGATTTTTACGTCATTTCGAAACAAACATCCAACACTTTACGCGTACGCCCACGCGAACGCGATTTATCGTAGAAAATTAAAGATGTAACGAGAAGTGCGGCGGTGGGTGAAGAAGGCGAGAAATGCAGAACACCGAATTCCAGCGAGTTATCCGCGATGGAGAAAAATTTGCAAGTTTATCGTCACGCGGGGACTTATTAAAAACTTCTAAGTCCGTCGTAATGAGAACGCCGCGAAAATTGCGCTGATGAATTATTGTGGGCGCGCGAACACGACTCGGATGACGACCGCAGCGCGGAAAATTTCTCCGCGTGGACTTCGAAAGCGGAGAACACGCGGAGAACGATTTTTATTACAAGATTTAGTCGAGCTTACCGTCTAATTTGTATTTGTATTTCATGATCGATCGTAAAAGTGTACCGAAGCACTCGAAAGTCGATCCAACACATGTCGAACTTATTCGTAAACTGAGTATATTTTCAAGTTTAAAATAACGTTACGATTATCAGCCGCTTATTACGAAGTTTAATTTTCAACGAATAGTTGTAGGTGATTTTTGTGATCTTCGACGCGTGGACGCGAGCCGAATTTGTGTGATTCCTTAATCGGAAAGTTACGCGTGTTTGTAGGCGAAGAAAAACACTTTATTTTGACGGTGTTGATCGTCGGTGTGCAATACCTTCTCACGTGATTAGCTTATGTGATTCGCTTCGTATAGCGTCGCTCGTTGCGTATACGAGTATTTCCATTTTGAAGGTGATCAATGATCATCGAGCTAGTCGCCGTTCTGTTTTACGTTCTATTTTTAATTGTAGCTTCCATTTTTTTATTTAGTGCTAATTTCAAGGAGCGTAAAGTTTTTAATCGAGTTCTTAATTCGAATTCATTTACATATTTAACGACTCTAAAAATATGAAAGTTTGGATCGAGAAAGGCAATGATAACGAACAGTTCGAAACAAGAAAATGCTCGTGATACCTTTCTTCGTCGTTTCACCTTTCGCACAAATTTGACACCACCTACACCTTTATTTTTCTAACGAAGCGTTTGCTACGACGCTGAGTTTTCTCGTGTTTTTCTCACGTCAGGCTTCATCATAATGTTTACGAATTCTAATTCCGTTATACGAGAGCTTTTCGCATTTTTCCACCGTACTAATCTATTCGGCCCTGCACGAACTTACGACTTGTTGGCTGCGTTGTTCGCCTTTGAGAAAAACTTTGCATGGTTGAAACCAATAAAAAGGAAATATCTTTGTGAATGCGATAGCGGGAAAGATGTGTACAGGGTGTGATTTTTGTTCCGGAACCAGATAAACGCCTACAACCCGTTTGGCTGGTTTTCAAACAATAGAAACTAGTCAAATGAGTTGTTACGTTCATTTTTTAGGTTGAAAAACCAGCCGGACGGATTATCGTGGGGTTTCTTCAGGTCTACTAATCAAGATCATCTGGTTCTAGAGCGAAATTCCTATAACAGCGATTTTTTATTTTTTTTGCGCACGTTGTTGGAAATATAGTGAGTCGACTTCGTTTATACGTAATTTGGAGTAAATATAATTACGTAAAAAATCATTGTAATGTAAACGCATAAAAATTGTTATTATAGGCTGTTCAAATTTTTAATAAATTACCTATTCAAATGTTTTAGGTGGTGCCGAGGTGGTCCTTTACAAGGCGTTCTCGAAGCATATGAAGTTCGTCAAAGGGTAAGTGAATAAACGTAGATTAGTTCATTTGGGAAATTTCCTATAACAGGAATACTACGTTTGTTCTACCCATATGCGTAATTTGATCTAAACGCTTGCTATAAATACAGTGCTATGTAGTTGACTACGTTAAATGTTTAAAGTAGATGAAACGAATTTCTTTAAAACGACGCGACGTAAATGGGAAATAGAAATTCTATAATTGCTTCACATTTTAGTGTTAAAGTTGTCGAATGGAGCTTTTTATGTAAATTCAACTTGGCAAATTTGTATTACCCAACGATGCGTGGTTTATTTGGTAAGGTTTCATATACGAAGTAAATATTTCTATCGTGTAAACTTATAACAAGAAGACGATATTACTCTAATGTTAGCAAAAAGAAATGCGCACGTTACATTACAATTTTTCATAATTTATACGCATATTCAGGTTTTTTTGTGGGGGGCGCGGGGGGACGTGGTGCCCCCAAAGGAAATTTCAAAAATATTGAAAAATTGTCATAAAAACTTTGATAAATGAAAGAATTTGAAAAGAAGTAAAAAAAAATCACTGTTGAAACCCGATAGTTCGAAGGGTGCTAAGTGCCACCTTGATCGAAAATGAGTTATTACCACCTTGATATACTTGGTCCACGCCAGCACATTATGAACCTACTTATTTGCCCGATAGCTACCTTTAACAGTTCCAAAATGTGTTCTAAAGAGTCTTTATACAACAGATTTCTATTCATTAGGATGTAAATAATGACATAATTTCTATGTAATATTTTTGATAAAAATTATTAAATATTAATGAATTATTATTTTGTACTCGAATTGCGAATTTAATTTTTTTTTTGATTGAAATAGTATTAAAAAAATTGGTATCTTATGTTTGATATACATTTTTTGCAATTTTTACCAAAACATGAAATTTTCATATCATACAAAGTACGAGAATTTTAAAAATTTGAAAAAAATGTTAATTTTGATGCAGAAAGGTTGCAAAGACATCAAACCTTCCTATACAGGACATGATTTTTCTTAGTTTTTAATTTTTGTGCAGACTTAGACCTATTCATTTTATAAAATTTTCAACTTAAATATCCCAAAAAGTGGTTATTGGTACTTTTAAACTTTAAGTAAAACATTTATTAAAAATTTACAACCGAGTCTTAAGGACTAACACTGACTAAATGCGAACTTAAAACTGAATCTTCTGATTTCAGGGCCGGTTTTAAGGGGAGTTTGGGTGTTAACCCCCCCCAAGAGGTCAAGCTCCACTCGTGATTTTTACCTAATTTAAAACACAACATCACCTTTAGTTATCTCTTCTTTAAAAAAAAATTACTCATAATTTATGGAACCTACCCCCCCCCACCCCCCAACGAACAATCCTAAAACCGGCCCTGTCTGATTTAAACATTTTATAACTATATGGAAAAATGACAATGGAAAAGAAAGTAAGAGATAACGATAGGATTTACTTAGAAAAGTGATAACGATAGGGTTTCTTTGGAAAGTGATGATAGTAGCCAGTAGGATTATTTGGAAGTATGATGATTTGGAGAATTGGTGGATAAGAAGATCTAAAGGTAGGTTGATACTTGATATAATCTTAATAAAATAAGTACCTAGGGTTTCAAGGTTAGTCGTTAACAGTACTTAGTAACCTTTGAACTCTCAGGTTTCTTGGTGATCTTTACAAAAACTTTTGGAATTTTTTTAAATGATCAAAATTATCCGAAATACAGCCAACCGTTGATGCTATCAAAATTGTGAAATTACATTATCGATAGGAGCAACGGTTGGTCAGGTATTGGTAAAAAACCAATTTTGGGAGGAGTGAGAAATTCAAATTCAAAAATTCGTGAAAAAAAAAATAGTGAAAAGTAGCTGAAAACTTGGCTTTGAGGTTATTTTTAAACAATGAAAAAATAATTTCACCTCGATTTTTTTTCTCAAAACAGTAGCAAGGAGTGAAAAGAGGATACAAAAAATTATGGACTTACCATTTTTGAGAATTAGCGTCCCCCCAAAAAAGAAGTGGCAAAAAAAGGCCTGCGTAGTATATCCGTTATCTATGTACCTACCTATCGGTGTGGTAAATGTTATCAGCTACTTGAGATGTCGGAATAAGAATATGTATTCCTCAACAATGGACAAAGGACATATAGTACGTTAAACTCTACGTATCTACTCGTAATTTGAGAACTCGGTAACGCGAATAGTCTTAGATTCGGTATCTAATGTCGAAAAATAAGTCAGCAGTGAGAAGTGAAGAAACCTCGTGTAAAAAACAACGATGAAAAGGAGGAGACGAGGCGCGAATGTTGCAACAAGATAAGAAATAGACGAAAACACTTCCTATAGGTAATAGGTATATTGGTAAAATACGATCCTACGATGTGCGTCCTTATTCCGCACACCTAGTACGTAGTACGTCTACGTACTACCTGCTTGCACGCAAATGTGAAATTTCCGAATGAACATGCTGTCAAAAATCCATCTTACCGAGTTGAATTAAATTTAAAAGCCATAGATTGCGATCATAGACGAGGGTGTTATTTTTGTCAACGTCGTATATTCGCGTATCGAATTCGAGTCTCGAATTACTCGTATGCCGCGTGAAAAGCACCGCAAAGGTGACGCATTAAAATGGCGCGTATTGTTCCATAGTTCGGTACACTCTGACGATGACGACGAAGTTGTTTTTCTGCATTTATTTTTATTTTTCCGAAAGGAAAAACAATATTAATCGAGCTACGAAATGCGAATCCGAAATAAAATAATCGGATACAGTCATGTATTTAGATGACGCGGGTATTAACAGCTCAAATAGAACGTGATTTTCGTCTAGATTTTTCTCTTACAGGTAACGAAGAAGTCTTTCGAGAGCTCCGTTACAAAGCCGCGGAAACTTTGCCAAACGGAGTTGTATTTTTTCAATTTTCAAAAGGTAATTTTTGACAACGGAAAATTGCTTCTTGTCACGTCACGTTTAGGGTTGTTTAACGAAAAGAATATCTACGAAATTGACCCCAGCTCGGTGTCATCGCTTTACAAGTATCGTTTTTCGTCGCAGACAACCTCAAAATTCGCCCCCATTTTATCAAAACGCCGCGCCGCATTCTCGAGCGATATTTTTTAACGGGAAAAGTTTTCTTATTTGAATCATCGCGAGGTGAAAATGAGAAATTTCTCGCGCTTCAATAATAGTTTCCGTTTTGTTATCAATACCACCTCTGAATTTTGTTTTCAACATGTCGAAAATCTTCGACGTTTCCCGACCAACGGCTAAATGCGTTGAATTAGTTGATTATTTTTATGACGTAGATGAACCAACGTTCAGTAGTTTGATTCGATTGAAAATAACCCTAGTCATTGGTCATGTTTGCAAAAGTATACTTCTATTCTAACACATCAAGCTTGTCTCAGTTTTTTTTTTCGAGTAAACACATTTCACATACGTATAACTTGATGGTAATATTTCTAAATAAATGCGTGCTAAAAATGTAATTTCACAATTATGCGTAATTGAAGTTAAAGAGAACAGTAGGTATGAATTTGAGTAAAACCCCTTCATCGTGAAGAAAAATTAATTGAAAATATTCAGCTCGAATTGAATATGTTTGAGAAGAAATGAAAATAATAGATTTTTGCTCACCACCAGCTCCATACGTGTTCGTTTGCCATTTGAGAAGAGCCTCTCGCTCATCATTTGATAAATCTATGTCGAACATTTTCCAAAATGGAACTGACGCGGTTGGAAATTGGTCAAAGTTTTTTGTTTTCCGTTATACCAGCCATCTGTAAAATGTACGTTGATTTTATAATTCACTCGGCGAAATACTACAAGTAGATACCTAGTTACCTACTAAATTATAACATGAATGTAAGAAAAATATTACAATTAATTTAATAATTAGACGCTCTGCGTTTCTTTTACATTTTTTTTATTTTCTTGTTTTTCTTATTCGCTCATATCACTCGGATTTGAATGCCAGACAAGGTAGAAAAAATACAAATTATCTTATCAGTTTTAAATTAAACGCCACTGTTCCGAGCGAATGGTGAAATTTTGTATACTATGTATTAAAATTTCAATAACGTGAAGTGTTACGTATGCCTATAGTTCCTCCGAACCTTGAACCGAGAATTTTTTTTTGAGTGCATCTTGTATTTAGATAATTTAAATCGTATGATGATAGATTCGATTGATGTTTGCGTATTGTGGTGAATAATTAAGTATACGCGTATATGTATCAATCATCCAGTATTCTGGAAATCATCCGTTTAAACTTTAAAAAAAAGTATCGAAGTTCGATCTCAAAATTCAGTCTCTAGTGTCTGCTTTCTATCCTTAATCAGATCTACAGTATCTTTTTCCTTGACAACTTTGCTTTCCTTCAGAACTTTTCCTTTAAAGACATCCGACTCCCAAAGGGAGTAAATTCACGCTGAGCCAGAGAAGCTAAGTCACCGGTGGAGGTTAACATCATGAAAAAAGAAGAATGACGTACTTAACTGACTGTATGCCATGAACAACTACTATCCTCAAGAATAAAATAGACAATGGAAGAGTGATGAAATTACCAAAATCATAAGAGATAGAAACCGCAGACAAATACATTGGTTGGATCTGCAAAATCATACCAAGCCAGAAAGGGTGAGTCATTGGTGGAGGTTAGCATCATGAAAAAAGGAGAAGGACGTCCTTATCTGGCTGTATGCCATAAACAACGACTATCCTCAAGTATAAAATAGACAATGAAAGAGCGATGAAGATGATATAACAAAAATCATAAGAGATAGAAATCCCAAACGGATACCTGGTGCCAGTAATAATAATGACCATAGAAAATATGTTCAAGGTGTCTGAACAGACCTCCTTTCTCGCGAATTTTATGGCCAAGGGCATGCAACATGTTTATGGAGAAAATCGAACTTTTACGTATTAAATCCGGGGTCAAGCAACTGGTAGGGACTTTCTTGTTGCGGCATTTGTGCCAGTTTTAAGTGTACAGGATTTTTCTACTGTAGGTACGCATTTTAAGCACAATGTCATCCGTTTTTTCATCAAGTAAAAGTACAACAACTTTGATTGGGGGGAAATTTTTTAAAAGGCTTCGACGTCCACCTACTGTTTACTATCACAAAGGTTGCATTAATTGCGAAGTAAAATACGTAGGTACGACGTTTAATTGCCGAAATATGAAAATATCAAACGTGGGCGGTACATACTCGCTGCGTTGAAATGGATGTGATACGCTAGGAAATTCTACATAATCCTTAAATACGTAAATTATAATCTTCACAGGCGTCGAGCATAAAATTAGAAAAGAGAAAAAGGTCATTTATCCGCTGTTTGACACACCGGTCGTCGAGGCGCGCGTACCAAATGTAATTTCAATATCGCGGTCAAGAAGCGACGAAAGAAGAAATAAAAAGTAGGCTCGGACAACCCTTATAATTCCCTTATTAGGAGACCTACTGGGCGTAGGTTGTTTGCATTTTGGGCAGGGGGAGAAAAAAAGACCCAAAAAAGTTCAACGTTCGTGTAACCCGTTGAACGTTTAATTTTCCGCGATGATGGTTAGCGAGATGTAAACGCGTCTAATACATCCGACTTAAGCTCGCTTTTCAATCTTTATTACAATGGGGAAAAGTAGCACCTGAAGGCGTATGCGGCGGCGGCGGCGGTGGCGGTTATGTGGTGCGCCAATTTTTGACGGTCAGTTTTACGAAACGTTGGTCACGATGGTGGTCAAACGCTGGTAAAATATCGCGATGCATTTATACCAATTTAACATTTAGCACGTTCAAAGTAGATTAATTCCGAATGGCGGGAAATTCCGGCGACATTTAATTACGCTTCGGTATAAAGAAGACTCGAGCCCGCGTTAAATAATTAGTATTTGCGTTGTTTTATTTCATTATTTCAACGTTAAGTTATGGCTGTGTGTATTTTGAGGGCACGCGCGCCGCGCACCGCGCATTTAATGTAAAATCATGTTACGAGGAAGTCGGTGGGTGACGTTGCCGACGGAATACCTGTGGCTTTTAATTTAAAAGGCCATCGTGATCGACGTAAGTTTTCACCATTGTATACTTTTGCATTAGTTATACGCAACGTTAACGATTCCGTTCAATAACGTGTACAGTGTACAGTGTACAGTATATACTGCATACGTAATAAGTATGCGTAGCTTTTTTTTTTTCTTTTAAAGACGACTCGAAATTCTTCTTTTTTTTTTCTAAATATCATTTGGTTTACGCTTTCTTTCCTGAATTACGTTATTTTATAATAAAACTTGATTTACACGCTGGGCGCGACTTTGAAATGCTGAAAAGTAATAAATACGCTTGTCTTTCAAACTGACATCACTTTAGAAGGGTCACAGTAGTGCATAGAACGACAGCGGGAAGCAATTACAATCCTATATTTATTGACGGGCTGTACATTGTACAACATCGCTGTTGCACAGTAAAGGAGATCGCAGCGTCGCATCTTTTACTGTAGAAACACAGATATGATAATTATCGAAAAAAATTCTATTCCGCTGCTCGTTACTGTGAGTAGACTAACGGCTGTAAAAAAGGTTAGAAAACACGTGAAAAGTTATTCGAATCGATTCCTCGGAGTATCTTCTGTTATATCGTTCTATTCTGTGAGAAGTGTTGTTGATGGATGACACCGGCCAATCTACATCTCTGTTGGAATTGTAAACAAACGCGTTGTCTCAGGGAGTTCAGATGTGTGACATATATGTAATGTGTATATCCTGAATGAAAAATATTTTAAAGAAAATGAAATAGGGGTTTTTTATCTCTTTGAATTTATTTGTCATAAATTATATAAGTTTCAAATTATACTCGTATGATAAAAGAACACGATTTTATAAAATTTATCTTTAGAAAACGTAAATAAAAAACTTCAATTTTGTTATATATGTAAAGCTTGGAAAAGCTACTCAAAACTTTTTATCTATTCTGTACGGTGGCTCGACCCTAGAAAAGAACCATTCAATGAATGAGCTTGTCTAGGAACTAGATGACCTTGATTCTGAATCGTAAAGGTAGTCTATGTTAACCTGTTTGACCGGTTTTTCCAATTGAACAGGTAGGAAAACCAGTCAAACGGGTTTTTCGTCGGTTCATGTCGGGTTTATTGTAGTCGTGGGTCACTTCTTGTTCTATTGTTTTAATAGTTCTTATTTTTCCTCGTTAGGTCGCGTATCTTGAATGATTTGTGGGAGATGTTGATTCTGTGCGGAGATTCGCCAAACTCAACGTGAAGCGAAAGTTTGATCGTATTTCTAGGCCTTGGGTTATTTTTTTTGTGGAAGATGGCATATACATAGGAATATCATTTTACAAAAAGAATTATCCCCTTTTCTTGTAATATTAAGAAAGGTCTCCTAAGCATTTTTTGTAGGTAGACCGGCGAGCATAGTTTAAAATTAGATGAAGTGAGTAATCTCTAAAATGTCTTAATTTAGAAAATGGTTTTGCCTGATTTTTTTAAAATAAATACGTAAAACAAGAAAGAAATGTTGAATTTTATTTCATCAAGACTATAATTTAGGTAGCTTTAACGATTTCTTGAAATAATTTTTAATCGATTTAAAAAAGTTGCAAGAAACTCGCCTTTAGTCGAGTTGAACATCGACTCTCGAATGCGAATAAATATAAATATCAATGATAAAAAATGAACGAGAATGAAAAATAAATCGCGATGTATCATTTAAGGGTAAAAAATTGCATTCGTTAAAACGAGACGAGGTCACAATAGGACACTATTTATTCGAGTCTAATCTATTATCACGTTTCAAATTATCTCGGTTTCGGTCACTTCCTGGTTGTTTTGTTTAAAATAACACGAAGAAAAAAAACGAAGGAGGAGGAAGCAGCCGCGAAATAGGATATTGGTCGTTGCTGGTAAATGTTAAAGCTGACAAGAGGGTGGACTTTTTTATCACGTAAAAACGCATCAACAACAATAAACAATTTGTATGTGGGCTTTTGTGTGATCGCGATTGCGCAAGGCGTTTGCGAGCCGGGTTAACAATCATTGGCAAGGATATGATGGAAGTGAGGGCGCTGACGTCCATTAAAGAAAACAGTTATAAAAGAATGAAAGTGACTCGCGAAAATCATTGTACTTGATGCACGCAACAAGTGATAGGCAACCGTCGCACCCTTAATTGCGGTTACAAATTTACGAATATAACCGGAAACCAATTTGCAGTTGTGTAAGTTTTTCATTATTGTTACTTTTTTTAATTTTTTTTTTTTTAATTTATCATTTTCCATCAATTATTCCAAATTTCGTCTTATACGACGTATTTTTTTTAAACGTTCGCTTTTCGTCCCACTGCTATAAGACGCTTCGAAGTTTACCCTCGTCTGAGGAACTACCTCGGCTTTAGTGATTTTTCGTGTCTGCTCGAGATTAAGACGTATTTGCGAGGATTTTTCTTATTTTAAACTCGACTCGAGAAACCATGAGCGACGCGACGCGTCTTGGATACAATGAACTTGGTCTCTTTGCTAAATGAAAAATAATGCGCGTTTATTGAAGTAAGCTGTCGTCTGAAAATACCTTTTAGAATGCTACCTTCGTGTCTTACTCGCTTTAAAAATGTTTAAGAAAAAATTCATCGCACCTGCAAGTACCTTTATTTACGTTTACATTGGTAATACCGGGGTACACTTTTTACGCGTTAAAGTCAAAAGTTGCAATGTTTAAGTGGTTTAAGCTGAGAAAAGATTTCTTCGAAAATTAAAATTTATTACATTTACGCAACTCGAGTAATCGACGAAGGAAATTACGTATTAATGAATACCTATAATTTCGGTATTAACAGCGGAAAGAGTATGGATCATGTTTTCGAAGCGACTCCCTGATGACTTTTTTACTTTGAGCGATTATGAAAAAGTAATTAGGTATCTTTTTATGCCATGTTTTTAAGTGTAGGAGAAAAATCGATTCGAAATTTTCCATATTTTATGTGTTTTGTTATCGAATAATGTTGCTTTGGAAAATGTCGCATAATAGGAATCCTAAAAAGGGCAGAATTGTTCAAAATTTTTGTAAGTATTTCGAAATAAAAATACATAGAATACATAGATATACGCGTGCATCCTTTGAAAAGTTCCATCGACGCGATGTCATCGCATGAAAAGAAGTGCTAAGGTCTTTGCCTCTGGCTCGAGCTTTCTGAGAAAATTCGCAAAGCGAGTAAAAAAATCCGAGAGTTGTTTGCTTTGCGAAAAAAAAACGAGTGATTTTTACGATGGGAATTAATTTTTAACGAGTCTTGTACGTTTCTGACCAGTTTGATTTTTGATGAAAGTAAAACGACGAGTCAGAACGTCGAGCACGTTATGGAATGAAATGCTCGTAATAAGCTAATTTTATTTCGTTGGAAACTTTTCGAATATTCTCGATAGGAAATTTCTAAAAATTCCATATTTCCAAAAAAAATACCCGATAGAATTGAAAAATTGTGTGGAATTTTAGTAATAAAAGGAAATATTTTTAGATGTCGCTGCGAATTTAATGAATTGAAAGAGTTGTAATGGTGGTGGAGAGGGCTGGAGGGGGGTCGATGTATGCGAGATGTCTAGTTCAAACTGCGTTTCTCACATCGTAATTATCATTTCGCTTATTTGAGAATGATCTGAGTAATAATTAGTGAGATGAATCGATTAAGAAATCAGTAAATTTCAGACTAATAGATCGCTAATTTCGAGTTATACGTGCAAGAAGAGAGGAAAAAAAATTACTCGAGTCTTATTCGTATATTTCGCCGAGACCATCAGACTCGTGCGTTAATGTTGTTAGTCGAAATGCTTTCAACGCGGTTGAACAATAAAATGAAAATTAACAAGGTTCGTATCGAGGCAAAAGTTGAAGTGGTTCTTACCTTTAGCGAAATATCAACAAGGTGATAAACATTGGGAATTTTCTGACCGAATGGCAACAATTTAATTAAAACGATTCAATCGAAAAGTACTTTTCACACGATAGATAGACAAAGATATTACATAGGTAGTTAGGTACACGATGTCAACGCTTTAAAATACCTTACCTAGTTACCTAATACCAGCGATATGCACATTGAAGAAAGTAAAATATCACAGTAGGGTCAAGTTGCTGCCATAACAGATATTTCAGCCGAATGTATGCACTATTCACGGGTATCACGTGATGTGCTCGTGTAAAAATGAAATATTCGAGCGAATCGTTAGTTCCATTTGCGCTATTACGAGTAAACGTATTCTCAAGAATAACAAAGCTTTGTGATAAGAATAGATGGACGGGTATCTTCCAAACTAAAATGATAAGTCCAGGTCACACTCTAACCAGGTTTATCGTAATTCACAACTATTCCGTACATCGACGCCAAACAGCAATATAGTTACAAGATGACACGTGATTAAGTCATTAAGTCTTGCGTAATTACGTAATTAAAATTGGAAAATTTCAAATAAATCGATGTGGACAACTCACTTTTATATAAATTATCGTCTTTACAGTCATTTTCACGGGCTTCTTACTCGAAAAGTAACCCCAGCCCTGTCCCCTTCACACCCCTATCGATCTTAAAAATTCGCTTGTACAGTTACGTCCACTTAATTTGATAATTTATCCGTCGAGAGATGATAATTAATATTTATAGTTTAAATTCTGCAAATTCAACTTACGCAGTAGGTCTCAGTAGGATTTTCGACTTCTACTTACAACGTAGAAACTATAGAACATCTTATGCCGCAGAAGTGCTTAAATTTTGGTAAATGCGTTGTAATTTTTGGCTGTTTTACTTTTTTTTTGTATGTAAGTTTGTTTGCGTAGAATAATGCGAAAATCGAGTACAAGGGACGCTTACCGAGAGTAATCCCAAAATGAGGAACCATGTCGAGGTAGCAAATACTAGCTATAGCTAGCAGGTACTTTTTAAAATTAGCATTCTCGGTGTTCTCAGTTTCAAATTATGAAATTAAAATTACAATTATCGATACGTTGGGGCAGCGTTTACAACTCTCTTGAGAATAATTTCCAAGTTTGCGGAGTCCTGTGAATTACTATTGATCATTTTACCTCGCTCGAGCACCTCTTAAATCGAAAATAACTCTGGGATTGTGGAATTTATTCGATGAAAGAAAGTATTAACGAAGTTGTTGAAAAATTCAAATGAAACGTTTTTCGCTTGATTAAATCGATGTGAAAATTTTCGCGTGATCGTAATTATCGATATTTGTAGTTGGGTCATTTTTTCACTTGGTAGTGGTACCTATAAGAGTATAACTTACGAGTGAATGAGGAGAAATCATCTATTTAACCTTCGAAAACAAAACTAAGAGGTTTTAAAATTTAAAAGGTGTGTTGACTTTTTTTTTTCAAGTTTTTCCTCGATTTCTTCCAACGGCGAAGGTTTGAAAGAATTCTTAATTGTTTTTTTTTGTGACCAAGATACGAATAAATATGTTATAGAAATTCGAATCGCGTGTAACTAGTGTAAAAAACAATTTTTTTGGTAAAAGAGGTATAAGTTCTATATTTAGGAATGTTTTTAAAGTTAAAAAAAAAACAAACAACAAGCGATGTCTTTTGGTAATCATCTCACAAAAATTTACTACGTTAGGTTGGAATGTTTCTAAGCGTGTCTGTAATTCCGAGTTCAAAATACTGGTTTCTAACTTGAAAAAACATCGAATCCCTTTATAGAGGAATCTTTTAGACTAGTGTCTGTTTGCACCGCACCCCCCCCCTCCCATCCATTTTGAACGTAGTTAATGGGATTTTAAACTCGAATAACCCAGTTACAAACCAGTAAGATGGGTGTTTAGTGTCTGGTTCGAATACATTTTTCAAACGTAGTTAATTTAGTTGAGACTTCAGACCCGTTAGGCAGGTTCTTATTGCTGGTGGCAGGTTCATAAACGGGTTTTAAACCCGTCTGACAGGTTTTCAACGCTAGTGACAGGTTTATAAATGGGTTTTAAACTTGAATAACCAGTTAAAAACCAGTAAAACTGGTATAGTGTCTGTATCGAACGCGCGGTGGAAACTCGTTTGGCAGGTTTATGAATGGGTTTTAAACGTTGACCGATTGACCATTATGGGATGTCCATTATTCAAAACAGTTCGATGCTGTTTTTGTTGAAAAAACAGCATCAAAGGTTTGAAAATGATGCCACCTGGGACAAAGGTTTCTTTCCTTTCTGCGTCACGATTGATTCGAGTTGAAGTTTTTGACGGCTGATTGACGCGACACGTATTTCGAATAAATGTGTGCGAAATTTTAACGAAATTTCTAAAGACGTAGTTTTCGCGTTAGCTGTAAATGCGGATTATGATTTGCATTGTTGTAAGGTTGAAGTGTGGGGTAACGTTTCGCCATTTTAATTCGATGTAATACTAGCAAAATTGAGGAAGGCGAGATGTTACGAGACGCCGAGTATTTACGATGATTCTCGTATTTCGCGGTATTTATCGTCGCGCAGTATCAGTATTATAAAAGGTGGTCATAAATCAAACGAGTAAAATTCTTCCTTGGAAAATGTTTACTAGTAAAATTTCATTGTAGAAGTACCAGGTAACAAGATACTGCTGAAGTAAAATCAACACGTATTTATTAACAATACGCCAGCGCCATGTAGGGCACCTATAAATTCACTATAAACGGATAGATTCCTTTATCTATTGGCTGTTGACTTAGGTATATGTTTCTTTTGCATTTTCACGTAGTTGTGGCGTGAGATTTCCAGTTTTCCACGTATGCATTACGCCCACGAAGGTGTACTCGAAATTACCGCGTGATTCTTTCTTCTTTTTTGCATGGCTCGAAAGTGCGATGGTACAGGAATACGGTATATTTACGCTGCCGAGGATTGCGCCACGTATCGTAACCGTAGGTTTGCATTTTAATGAGCTCGTAGTTTTAAACTCCGTGACGGATAATTTTCTCATTGACGCGCGTTAAAGGCGAAAACTTGCTCTCGCAGCGAGCGAATGAGAGACATTTTTCAATCAGTGCTTTTTGTTTGTGATGAAAATATCAAAACGTTGGGTTTGAACAAAAAAATAAAAAAAAAAAAAAATAGGATATTAAAATTACACATCGACGGCAATTTCGAAAAATATCATATACGTCATTTTGGGCGAAAAAAAAAAGTTATAACGATGAAAACTTTCGTTGTTTCGTGTTAGCGTGTACTTTTTCGTTGATTTGTCACCTCGTCGAAAGCTACGCTGAACGCTTTCGATTTCGTGGAATTCCAATACAAACGTAGTTCGTCGTTAAATAATTTATTAATAATTGGTTTTTTGGGGCGAAAAAATATTACTAATTGTAGTGGTATCTGTTCGGTATCTGCGGTTTTATAATTCCCTTGCTTTTTTGTTTTCGGCGAGAGATGTTTTGTGTTTTTTATTCATTTACTTTTTCCCTCCCACACTGTTCGCTACGTTTTGTCAAGCTGTTTTACTTAATTTGCTGTTTTACTTAATTTGTTATTTATGTCGACGCTTTTCAGCTTTTTAAACGCGGTTTGGTCTTCTTCGGTGGAAGGGGGTGTTCATCTTGTTAAAAGTAATTTAAAAAAAGAAAAAGCTCTAGTTGAGTTGAAATTTTTACGTGTGGCGGAGAAAAAGCGTATCCGCCTTTGGCGGTGTTTTTAATCCGGACTCCGAGGGTTGGCTGGATGTACGAGTACATTTATTCATTTATTTGCGAGCATTTTTAATTGTTTTAATGCGACGAGCTTTTATCGGTTACGCGACTTTTTAAAAAGATCGCTTTTCCTTTAAAATAACTCGCAGGGTTTTCGAAGCTGGTGTGGCCAATTGTCGAAGATTTTCTTCGCAGATGGTAACACCCTTACGAATTCCGATGTACCTGCGTCCTGCGCTTATTTCGGCGCGCCGATTTTTGAAATGCGTGAAGGAATGTTGGAAAAATGATTTTTACAAGGCGTGAAATCGGCGAAGAACGTCGAACTGGAGAGAATACGAATTTGCATGAGGCGAGAAGCCAACTACCTACGGTATGGTTAATAGGAAACGATGAAGTAAAATTTATTTCTTAATGACTGCATCCGTGAAGGTAATTTATGTTTGGTGGAAAGTCGATACCAATTATTACATTAAAAACGGATCCTATGTAGCGGAAAATTTTCCACCAAGTGAAGTAATTTTGACGGCGCGTAATAGTTTTCATCAATCATGACCGTCGAAATGTCCATGGAATTCATTTTTGCCCCTGTTCTCCGCCTGTGCCCACGCGAAAACAAAAAAGTTCAATTGCCAAATCGCCATTATTTTATTGACTGCTATTTCGACCTATTTCTATTGTTTCGTACACGGTGGTGGGTTTTTCGGGTATTTTTTTCGACGACGGTTGTCCGCCTTCGTCGTGACACCTACTATTCGCCTCGTAGAATCGCCTGTAATGAGATGCATGTAGTATAATGTAGAATTTTTTCGTGAAAATAACACGATATTACGTGGTTTTCTTGAACGTAAAATTTTCCACGGATGAGATATCCGAATAAATCCGCAATCTTGACGGGAACTAGTATAAACGCCGTGATTACGAGGAAAACTGTCGCGTATTATTTGTAAATTTCGGCTGGATTTCGCAAAATGTCGATTTTTTTCGCTTTCGTTTTCCTTCCGGGCAGCTCTTGGTTTTATTAACGTTCGTATTTATAGAGTATTTTCAACATACGCCTTATCAAATCTTCGAAAAAGTCTATTTTATCCGCAATTTTCGACGATTTCGATGGAAATTAGATTCTTGCGCTAGACTTGTTGAACGCGGTGCGAGTTCGGTTGCATAATCACGAAAGTCGAGGAGCTAGAATGCGCGTCGACTACTCTGTATCGATTTTAAAAATAGGTTCGTTTTCACCTTGTTCTGGAAATCGAGAAGGTATGAGGGCATTTTGAAATGGAAACGTGAGTAGAGGTTGTAATAACCGTGGAAGGGATGTTTTATTTTTTCTGTTAATTGGAGGACTGCTTTACGTATTATGAGAGCGTGTTGATGGAAAAGATGAATGAGTACTCGCTTATTATTAAAAGTTCGCCTATTAGTGAACGATTTATTTGTATAGTTTTAACGAGGATAAATGAAGTTTTTCCTTTAAAATACTTGACCGCTTATGAATTGAATCAGATGGAAGTTTTGCCGCTGCTGAGAAATTTTCGTTGGTTTGTTTTTTCGACAGATAAGTAAACAAATGTGATGAGTAATTGAACGCAACAGGTGTCGCGACGTTCCGATTTTTATGTCAGAGGTGAGGAGGGGGGAGCGTAATGCATGGTGAAGTATTTCTTTTGAGATTGGCTTGGATAATCGAACGGGGATACAAAAAATTAGCTATAAGCCATCAAAATTTGCCAAAATCGACGCATCGTTGTTACCGCAAACGTGTTCATACCGGAGGAAAGTTACCAACGAGTACATATTTGCGGTTTTTTCCTCACAATTTCGAAGAAAATTAGCTGTAATGGTGGATATGGCGTTTAGATTGTTTGTAAAACCGACGACAAGGTAAATCTCTGTAGACGCATTTTACAAAATTTACGTCACTAATAAAGTAGATTTTATCGAAAACGCTTGGAATTATATTTTTAAAGCAAATATACCCACTCGAAAGTGTATTTTTTTCGACGACGACGACGTTAAATTAAACTCCGGTACACTTATACGTCGCGATTCGTAAAATAATCGCTTTTCTCGAGCTTGTAATTGACGTTGATAGCGTTTCGAGCAAATTATCGCCTTTTGAAAGGTAGTAAAACGCCTCAAACCGGCGAGTTTCTCCGACGACGTATGTTTTGATTAAATCATCGATCAAAACCGCCCCTAGGAAGCGACTTAATTAATACACCGATTCTGCGTGCGCGCGTGTAACACGTGTCATCAACGCGTATATTCTTTTAAACGTTCGCGTGAGAGAAACTACCCTTTGAAAAAAGATGAGCAGATATTTACGTAGAATTATTCGCCTTTTACCCAAAAAGTATTCCATTAAACGAGTATGTTTTGAGAAATGGATTTTTATGTCGGCGAACGGCGAGATGCTGTCGCAAGTTCGAAATACACGAGCTTTTACGCCAGCCCAAAGACTCCCGTGTCGTTGGACATAGGATTTTACTTAATTAGTTCAACGTTTCGGCGGTTTTTTTTCTCTCTCCGCTTCTCGTCTTTACCGCGAAACGCGCTCGATTTCAGCCGCGAATAATTAACTGAAAAATTTAATTAATTAAGGAGAAACGATTTGCATGTACCGGTGACGCGACTATGTCGTTATTCCGAAATTACCAATTAGATGAGCCGAAATAATGTTGGGTAACTTACCTTTTGACTTTTCCTCTGACCAATTAGGGCTCGCGTCGCGTGTCCCGTAAATTTCGTATGCTTACTCTCGGAATTCGTACGGGTTTTTGTACCTTTTGGGGAAATTTTTTCATGCTTTGTTGGTTCGCGGAGAATTTCAAGGTTTCGGAGAAAACATTTAAAATTCGAATTACTTTCGTGTTACGCCAAATATGCTGGCGTTGAAAACTTTTGAACTGGCCGTCTCAAAATAAACGTGATAAAAGAGCCTTCTCATTCTTCAGGTTTTTTTTTCAGAGTTGTAGTGATAAAGCGAAAACATGTATTTTCGGAAGATTCACTCTAAAAGTTGAGTATTTCGACGGATTCCCTCTGACTGCTGCTTTTCAGCTTTTTTAACCATCTATCGAGTCCATTTCCAAAATTTCTAGTTACTCTGGAGAAATTCCAAAATTCTTCGCATGCTGTAGTAAGTGGAGGAAGATTTAGAAAATCATCTCTTTATTGATTAGAAATGTCTTTCGCACGAATGAAAATATTACAAATCCATTTTTATTTTAATATTCCAATTTGTGGACGGGGGAGGGGATCCAAACAAAAGATAGTGAAAATGAAAATTACCCTTTTACCCTCCTTCAGAAACACTATTAAAAGAACTACATAAACTTTGTAATCGCCTACTTTTTTGAACTTTACCAAAATGCGACAGCCAAGCTTCCGCGTCCCTTTTATAAAAAAAGATAATCTGGCACAATTTCACGTATGTAATTAAAGCTGCAAGATCATTAAATGACAGGCGACGAACTGCGGCCGACACTCTCGCTATATTTTGGCGAAAATCAACACGTAATTATTAATTTCGTAGGACGAAACAACGGAGCTTTTTTTTACGTGTTGTTTTTGAAGCAACGACTTTCTTAAAACGTCGATTTTTTTTTTGCTGCGCGAGGAAAAGGTGTTTGAAAAATACGTGAACATTATTCAAACGTCGACGTTAACCCTTAAAAGAAATAGTAGGAATCAGATAATGGAAAGATATAGGCTCATTACAAATATACGTAAGTTGAGAAAACGGTTGAAAGGATAACGGAGGCGGTAAGTTGTGGAAAACGTGGCAGTTGATTTAATTTCGTTAAAATTTCATAAAACATGTTTACGTTTGTCGAGTTGAACAAGATGGAAGTGAAATTTTCGCGGATGATTTGAAGACGTGTGAGGTTGGTAGAAGAGGCTCATTCGGGAGTGGATTTTTACAAACGATATCCTGATAAAAGGATTAAATTGAAAATAATGTTTAAAGGGAAAGGTTCGACGTTGTGGAACAAAACTACGCCGAGTTGGCGTTTTTTTTTTCCTCATTTTGACAATAGAATAACGCGGTAAACATTGTTCACGAAGCGTATTCTTCCACTTTCGATAGCGAAACCGAGTCTGGTCCAGTGAAGAAATGGGGGTGCTGAATTGATCGCGAGAGTCAATGACCTGAAAACGCGTTTACGAAGTGATCGCGGCGGTCAAACGTGAAAATCTAACGTGTGATCTTTACCTTATGACCTTGGCCGAATGTACCGAACTAACGATGATAGAAATTTCCATTAAGCCATCGAAATGGAACTCGGCCACATGGGGGTAACATTGCTGCCTTATTATGTTTACTCGGCATTTTTGCTATGAAGAAAAAAAATTAATTTATCGGGTTTGCTTTTACACGTGCTCCGTCTGTGCCTGTGGTGACTTTTGTTTGAGTTGAATATTTACACGAAATCGGAATACCGGCGGAATTGGATTTTGTTTGGGGTAATACGTACGTACGAGATGATGGAAAATGTTTCAGGTGCTTATTTTACGCTCTCTTCGTCAAGTGTGAAATTTTCGTGTTGGGTGGTTCTTGGTTGTATACTCGTATTTCCAGACGATGTGCGACAGGATGTACCGTTCGGTGGGGTTTTCTATTTTTTGCAGCATTCTTAATTGAGATTCTGGAGTTTCGTTTAAGTGTCCCGAAACGAGGATATTTTTATTTACGAAAAGAAGCCGCGGATTTGCTGGTAAATCTCGTGAAAAATTTCGTTTCGATTTCGCGCCTACATTTTTCCGCAGTTGTCGCTTTTTCGTACTATTTAGAAAATCCTGTCGCCTCTCTCGTATCTCGTCGCCCTCGATGAATCACGATGGGTACGATGTCAGCGGCAATTTTCCTAACGTAATTTTCGCAGCTTTTTTAATGTGATATGTCGAGACAACGAAAGTTTTCAAACTTGAAGTGGAAATTGTTTTTGGCTTAGTTTTTCACAAGTAACGCGTCGAATAGAAATCACCGTTGAGTGTCGTGTTTTGGTGTTTCGAATGTAATTCTATCGATTTGTACCTAGAGTTTTCTCAGAACACGAATCATATTGTCGTGTCGTGGTGAAACTGACGAGGGTGATTTTCAACTAATGTGAAATTACGTTTAGGGTTTTTCTTTATTTCGTCGAGTGCTTCAGATTTCCGGTGATTTCTTCGTAAACTGATTCAAATATCGGTTGAGTCATTGCTTCTCGGAACTCGTCAGTAAATTTTCCTATGCTGGGTTTTTAATCGGCCCCGTGCGTGCATTTTTGGTTCAATTGCAAAAATCGATAAAGATGGACGAATAAAATTTTTAAAACCACCTAAAGCTTTCGATCGTACATCGGGGAAGTGTGAGTGCCACTAATGCAGCTTGGGCGTAAATTAAATTTTTTTTCCTCAAGACATTTTTCAACAAGTTTAAGAGATCGTTTAGTAAAAAAAAATCGCATACAATGCTCGTAAACCGAGAAAACCTAAAGGTTTTGCGTAAAAAAAAATATCAAAAAGTCGCGAACGTATGCCCGTCGAGTTGGTACCGGCCACCACGTACTAGCGGTGGCGAAAGATGTACGCCTAAGCGTACAATCGCTTTCCTCGGTACGAAGCTACGAACGCTCGTTTCATTGAGCTAACGCGGTTGTGACGTGTAAGTGTACATCTTCCGCTAGTACGCGGTGGCCGGTACCAACTTGACGGGCGTACGTTTGCGACTTCTCAATATTTTTTTATACAAAAACTATCGATTTTTTTGGTACGTCGCGTAAGAAGTTTTTTATTCTTATTCATCTTTTAAACACGTTAAAAAATGTTTTTTGAAAAAAAAAATCCTTATTAGTACATACTATAATCAGGTTTTTTAGTACTTATTTCGAAAAAAAAAGTTGCCAAAAGTTATAAAAATGAATTGAAAATTTTTGTATGAATTACGTGTCGAAGATTGATCAATTTTGAGTAAAACATATTACGAGCGATCGTCGATATTTTCCGCTATGTATTAGCGGTTCTTCCGCATGCAGCGCGCGAAACGTTAGCAAGTGTCATGTCGCGTCGCCCACTACCTGCAATGGCTTTCTCGTGTTACGCGCTAGTGGTGTGTTCTCGCTGGTACATAGCGGATGGTCGATGGCCAAGCGCGCGCTGGGATATACTTTTCGTACTTGAGGGTAATTTTTTACTTGAAGTATCTATCAACTTTTGACGTGACATGACGAGTTCCAACTTCCATAGTGAATGGTCTTTGAAGAAACGTGAAAAATTTTAAAAAGAGACCACCGCGTATAATATTCGATGTCGTGAAGAAAACTTGGAGTGAATGTAATGTCTTAAGCTCCCCCCCCCCCAGGTAATCATTTTGAGAAGAAAAAGAGCTACACTAGGCGAATTTCAATTAAAACTCACTCCTCGGCAAGGTTAAAAACTGGGGTCAAATGTCAACATAGAGACACCATTCACCTGGCAGCTGCGTGACGTGTTTCCAGTCGCGTAATATTTGATAAAATTATAGTTTTGATTTCGCAACCAAACTTAGCGGTTGCCGTAGTAGTGCAAAAAAAAGTAATTAAAACGAAAAGCAACGTAATTAAGATGAAAAAATCCGAGTTACCTACTCGCCTCAGAACTGCGACGACATCGTGGAAAATTCTTTCACTTTGTAGGCTCGAAAGGTGGTAAATACGTAAAAAGTACGTTTTAATAGAATCCGATGTTGATGGTGATGTTAACTCGGGGTGTCTGATGTCGTAAAAAGAGCCAAGGAAAAAAGTCTTTGTGAAATTAAACGTAGAATTTTGCGTTGGGTTTCGTGAATCATGACTCCCGAGACGAGTATCTTTAATAATTAAAGCCAGTAACTGGGTTTCGTCGAGGTTTTAGTATAGTTTTGTTAAAGCATTAATTGTCCGACGGTTATTTCTTTATACAAACGTACTTTCTCGGCGTGTTAATTAAAAACGTTACCGAGCGGTGTTAAAATTTCGTTATGACCATGGTGTATCGTTATAAATTAAAAAATTTTCGTTCAAGCGAGGGAGAAAAATATATGTTTGATTTTTTTTTTTGCTTTTTTACGATTAAGCGACGTTTAAGGTTTTTTGGTTTGTTTGGTACATTTACGTACATGTACATGACGAAACGAACAACGTCGGTAATACGGTTTTGTTTTGTTTCAGCGAATAAATATCCTAAGATAATGGTAAGTTTGACACGATATTGGATATTTTCGACTGTATTTTGCTCGTTGTGTGCATCGTCTTTACAACTGTACACCGGTGAGTAATATTTTCCGATAATAATCCGTGCCAAGTTGAAGGGTAATAATCAAGGTGACTATTGGATTTTCTTCGGTCGGATCATTTTGATGTTTTTCGAAACTTCGCCCCTTTCCCTCAAACAATGCACCAATTATTTCTCTACTTTTTCTGCATCGTGTTGGGTCTGCGAAATTGAAGATAAGCCGAGGAAGCTCTCAAACGTACCTATTATAATCATGATTTCTTTTTTAAAGCATTTTAAAAAACTTTTTTTACCATAATTCGGAGAATTTCGAGCTACATACTCGTACGTAATTGTATTTCAAGATATTTACCTCCAAATTAATTTTTGTTCGCTTTAGCGGTCGTTAAAGCAGTAAGCTCGATTTTTGCTAGTAAAAAAAAATCAATCTATCACCTACGTATGACGAAAATTCATTTCATAACGAAAACTGTTACTGACGTAAGATTCGCTCAGCTAATTTAGACGCGTCTGACGTCGTGTTACACAAACAATGGGGAAATTCTAAAAATACTTCAACTTTTCGGCGTGGCGCAATTGCAAAGGCTATTTTACGACGAAAACATGTACCGTTTCAGACTACGGCCAAGATTACGACACGAGCGAAGAAAATGCAGACGAGCAGGTTGTACCGTATTATAAAAACATGCTATCTCAAGCTTTAAAAAGTTCGTACTACGTACCGATGGAGGGATACGGTACCGTAAACGGTGTCCAAACCGAAGACAACATCCAGTTGAACGATTCGCCTTCAAAACGTTCCAGATACTACAGAAAATACCCGGGTAAAAGGCAGAACAGAAGATTGAGCGATGTTTACGAATGCAATCCGAATCCCAGAGAAACGGTGCGATTATTGTTCGCTATTCATCAAGCCAGACAAGGAGATATCGATCATGTTGTGTTTTGCAACCGGTTACGTAACCCGAAGAATCTCATACCGAATCCTCGTTACATCGGCAAACGAGCAGAGTAAACGTTCAATTTTCTTCCTCCCTCTTTTAGTTGCCGCTTTTTTATTTTGAATTTTAACAATCATAGATCTGTCATATCATTTATATACATAGTTCGGTCAATTATGTACCT
Organism: Maconellicoccus hirsutus; assembly: GCA_003261595.1. Taxonomy (NCBI): domain Eukaryota; kingdom Metazoa; phylum Arthropoda; class Insecta; order Hemiptera; family Pseudococcidae; genus Maconellicoccus; species Maconellicoccus hirsutus. Next base: position 28,015 of record QBDW01001983.1, read on the forward strand.
AATATTTATGACTGTTGTATTGGTTCATGGATGACATAGCCATGTATCGCCGTAGAACTCGGTTGCGCTGAGTTGTGTAAACATTACCGACGAAATGTAACTTCCAAACGGTGTACTTTTTCATTTTTTTTTTTTTTTTTTGGTGTCAAAATTCGATTAATTTATCAATTTGATTTTTTTTTTAATAAAAAAATAACACTTAGCATAAATTACGTGTGTACTATTTCAATAAATCGCGAAATTCCCGTCGTTCAACAAGGTGCGAAACTTACCGAAGTTTTTTTTAATAGGATCGGAGTGTGAGGAGGGGATGAAATTGGCGTATTACAACGGCCATCATAAAAGAGAATTTTTTAAGAAAGTTGCCAAAACATAACTTCTCGTCTTCGCAAACCAATTTCTATCGGCGATACGAAAAATGATAAATGAAAAATGAAATTCGTTCTACTTTTGAAATCTCGAGACGATTCCATCGAATAATTAAGTTTACCGTTATCATTTAAGGATGTGGTTTGTAAATTAAAAATATACTTGGTAACTTTTGTACATTGCCTACGATATGTTAAAACCAATAAAATAAGTGTTTTCGTTTCAAATAAATTAATCTTACGCGGTTATTAACCGTCACCATTGGTACTTACGCGTATTTGAGAAATATATATTTTCGCGTCCTGCGAAGGCGTCGCGTAATGAAAATCTTACCAAAGTTGAGTTGAAGTTCCATTTTCAAATATTTATAAATACTCGGAATTATTATTCGAAACATCGAAAGGGTCACAATGGCGAACAATCTTAAGAATTAGTCGAATTTGCATAAACCTATTTAATGCGCGGTTAAAACCCGTCAGCATTCTAAAAGGAATAAACCACCGAGGTAATTTCGAAGAACATTGTATCTCTTTAAAATTACAATTGTCAAACGAATATTTTTTCCAGCCACGATTGTTGAAATTTCATGTGAAATTATAAACCTAAAACCCGTTGTTTTATCGCCGCGATGACGTATACGAGTATAACGTAAATGAATAGTAATCTCCGCGAAATGAGTAACGTGATGAAATACGCGCTTTTGCATAGATATGCTTATTATGTTTGTCGAAAAAGAAAAAAAAACGTACTACGTAAATCATAAGTGGATCGTGCATTTCATACAATTTTACAAAAACATCCATTATACTTCGTGTACATACACTTCCGTGTTTGTTTTGTAATAAATTTCGTCACCGATGCTCTTCGATATGCGTAGTAACCATCAGACCTACACGAAATTCTAAATTATCTCGCAAATATGTACTCGAATGAAACGTTATTTCGGAGATTTTATTCGAGATTTCGAGTGTTTATCAATAAACTGCGCACACGAAATAGTATACGCGTATACGAGAATTAAGTTGTTAAGTTGCCTATACAATGTGCCGCAAATAAGCGCGTGATTTTTAATGGAGATGATGGAGGATGCGGAGACGAAACGAGAATGGAATTTTCTAACCCTGTAATCTTATAAGGCGAAACTATTACTTTTGATTCGTTAGAATCGTAAAGTTTATTGCGCCGAGACATTAAAAGATAGTAAAATTGTGGAGCATGTAATAATATTACATACCTATGTCCTATTACGCGTATAGAAAAGAAAAATATTCAACGTAATAAATTATAAATGTAACGTGTTGGTAAAACATTAAAATCTTGATATTGTTATCATAAAATTGTATTAAATAGCCTGAACGGAGATGGTAAATCGAGACAACGGAGCCGTAAACTTTGCTGCAAAAATAATATTATAATGAATAATAAATGATGATGTTGATGACCGTAAATTTCGTGGAAACTTTGTAGCGACTAGCGAGAAGTTGAATTTTACATGTTGAATTTCATTGCTGAATTTTATTAAGGTATTTTGTATGTGTGAGATAATATTACAATTGGGTTCTATCTCAAATCTGAGGAGATTTTTCTTTTCAAAATAAGCTGATTAATTTTGTCATCAATCACCGGTCGAGAGCCGCTGCCCGAAAATTGAAAAGAAACTAAAATTTGGTCGGATTTGGTGATTTTGAACTTCAAGTTATTGCATCATAGTATAAATACTCTCCTTTTTATTTTTTGTACAATTTACAAAAAAAAAAGTTGAGAAGGAGGGATGAAGGCTTCTTTAATATACGAGTAAATAGTAGATTAGGTACCGGGTGACCGAGTGATCGCCTCCCCCCTCCCACACCATAAGGAAACGAATAACTTTTTTTAATGTAATAGTAATTAAAAATTATTGCAAAAAAATAATGAAGATAGAGATAGCGAATCAGCAAAAATGACGTTAATAGACTCTGTAATGGGAAGACCAAAAATATGACACAGTTGCATGTAATTTCTCATATTTCATATACTTAGTTACTTACATTTAACGAAAATGTAATTTTCGAGTTGTTGTCACATTTTTTTTGAAATGGCGACAAAAATGGTAATTACAAGGTAATTCTAGCATTGAAAAAATCTATTCTTGGAGTGTTCGGCGCTGTCGCGCTGTTGTCGCCTAAGTGCGTTAACGTGCGCTATCTGGTGGACGTTGACCAGTGACGGCGTGTCGCGTAACTCGCTTTCCTTTTCTTTTTCGTTCTCTATGATTTCTACTTTGGTGCTTTTTTAGACAGTCCACTCCATTATACTCGATTTATAAAGACATTCCTGGACAATTATTTCGTTAATTAATTAAAAGTTTCGCGGTTACGTTCCCTCTGTTTTCAAAAAAATGCAAAAGAGAACAAAACAGGGAGTTTTTGTGAATTCCGGAACTTCGAAACGGAATTTTTGTTTTCAAAAATTCGGCAACACTGACGCGATATTCCGACGCACCAAACATTGACGGGGGCATGATGAAGGGGTCTCCATTTTCATGATAACCGCTCGTTTTTTTGCAACATGATAAAACGTTAATCTTTCGATGATAATTATGTCGGAAATTGTTTTAAGAAACTCGATCGCATTATAAAATTCTATTAATTGTTATCTGTGTTGATGCGTACAATGACGATGTTATGTTTCGCTAGTTAGAAGGTTTGTTTAAAAAAAAATCCTATGACGTGGTGTTATGACATTGGTGGGAATTTTGAAAATTTTACTAAGTTGCGAAGATGATGAGGTTGAACGAACTGTACAAAATCTCTTGTATAAAATGCTTCTTGTTGGTCGAGATGTGTGTTTCATACTAGCGGTAGGATTTACTGTTATCGCCGTATTCACCAACAGGTAAACTATCTAGTGAAACGTTTCTTGAAACATACCGCTTATCGTAATCTTTTCCATTCAGTCAAAACAATACTCGTCGAGTTCCACCGACTAGACCGTTCTTCAATGATAGTACCTGGGTCGATGATTATTTCGCGGGTGAATTATACTACGCTATTCTCAAAGCGACCAAATATGATGTTATATTTTTGATGTTGTACGCTCCGTGGGACGCTGATAGCCAAAATGCTCGTTCAGAATTCGAAACAGCTTGTCGATATTTCCATAAAAAAGTACGTCGTTCGTTGTATGTTTACAAGCGTTGTACTTATACTACTCGATTGTAGATTTACTGCGCGGCGGTTAATTGCTGGCAAGCGAATGGAGGCTGCAAAGCGTTATTCGAGAACGTCGCTATGTACCCGCTATTTTTACTGGATTTGAGGAACATCCCTTCTATCAAGTATAACGGCGAGTACACCTCGTCGCATATGATTCAATTCTTGTCAACGGTGATTAAACCGTTGAAAAGGATTCACTCTGTAGAAGAATTTCACAAATTAAAGGGCACCTGTGATGTAAGTTCGGTTATCGGTATATTTTCGTGAAATTCGCACTTCGTTACCGATTTTGTTTTCTCTTACGGAACCGCAGACATTGGTCGTTTCATTTTTACCGGGATATACGTTGTATAAACGTTACTATACCGCATCTATTAAATACTTGGAACGTGATCCCAGACGCGATACATGTTGGGCTTTCGTTACCGATGGAAAATTAGCCGATGCTTTACAACTGGAACTGAACACTATCAAGCTGTGTTTGTGGAATGAAACAAGGGTGAGCAAATTGTGTAAGCATTGCGAAGGCGCTGATTGAATTTAACAATCCATCGTTTATGTAGGTATATAGAGACGAATTTCTCGACGTTGAAATAACCAGATGGGTATACGAAAATATCGACTCTTTGACTCGGTGGGTGTTTTTGAAGAATTCCAGAAGCGATTTGTTGTCAGATTTATTAGAACATAATCCATCTGTGATCCTGTTTACTCCAAGAAATATGTATTTGGAGAATATCCCTTCTTATTTATTGGTAATCGAATGTTTCGTATAGAAATCAAATTTAAAAACATGAAAATCTTGATTCTTTCGTATTCTTAGTTCAAAGAGGCCGCTCTCGAATATAAAAGTTGCTTCGAAAGCTCCATATCGCGGGAAGAACTTCCATATATTTCTCGTAAACGTGATGGTTCGTGGAACTTATTATTATTTTGAGTTATCACTTACAATATCTAATTCTCGTCGAAAAACAATTTGTAGAAATTATCGAAGATTTCCATTATTGGGATAACCTATGCGATGAGAGATTTATTTATATGGGAGACGCATACGAATTGTTTCTTGATACTCACGCAGTCGCAGAAGAATTCGACGAGTTGCAGAACGTAACAACGAAAAGTTTTCACAGGAATAAATACGATTATGCTAGTCGCAATTCTACCCTTGGTGAGATTTCGAACCCACGTATCTATAAAATAATCCAACGACGGGAAATTACTCATAAAATTTGTTTTCAATTTAAGGAATCAATTCCCAATACGATAAAAGATCTCCGGAGAATCTAGTCTTATTTCATATCCGCGATAAATGTCGCTGGTTGAAGATGATGAAGAAAACATACCTATTTTCGTATTTTCGTGATAAATCGAAAACTCATTTCAATAGTGATCTTCCCGTTTCACGTGATATTTGCAGTTTAAACAAAACGTTTACTTTTTTCGCTGTTGACTCTTTGTTATATTCGTATTTTTCTAAAGCCTTAGGAATAAAATTAAGTAATTTTAAGGACCAAACTGCAATTGTGATAGTTAATAATAAGGTAAGGTTGAAACGTGCTTCTCCCAAATTCGCTGCCGCTTTGCGTATTGGTAATGATTCTTTTTTGGATCAAGGTCGAAGAAGCGTATGTTTTACCCGATCAATTCGTCGATAAAAACACATTGCTACAGTTCATGATCGAAGTTAGTAATCGTACCGTGCCACGATGGTTGAAGTCCACGAAAGACGAATCGTTGTATACGCACCGATACATAAATCCGAAAAACACCTCTTCCGATGATTTTTCCGTTTTAGAATTATACAGCGAGACATTCCAATCGGTGGTTTTGGATCCATCCAAAGTAAGCTTATCACTGCAAATGATTTAGGTACAAGAGAGAAGACTCCGATTTAATTTCTCCATTACGCAGCACGTGGTCGTCTATTTCTACTCGCCGTTTTGCAGTTACTGCCAGGTCGCATCTTATGCATTTCTGACGGTAGCTCATACATTGAGAAATTTCACGAATATTGAATTCGTTCGCGTCGATAGCGAGAGTAACGATTTACCTTGGCATTACGTTCCTTTGAGTTATCCTTCCATAATGGTATTTCCAGCCAACAGGTAAGCAAAACGTTTTCGCAACGGAATCCATATATCCAAGGTTATAGAGAAGTTATTCATTGTTCTGATGTCTTTTCGGGTATAGAAAATCTGAAAGCAAGATCTTCTCCATGAATGATGAATTAACGGCGGAGAATTTATTGGAATTCGTCTTATCGAGCATCGATGCGGATATTAAAATCAAATTCATGATTAACGAGTGCGAAAAATACCGTAAAATTGTAAATACTTTTCTGCATTCTAATCGAGATGGATGTACACTTTGACTAAGCTACTTCTTAACTTTCGGTTTTATCATTCGTTACAGGAACATCAGGCGGGTTGCGTGGTGTTTGATCGTTGCATCGACAATGTTAAAAATCACTGTTTACAATTGATCAACAATTTGGTTCATAACTATGTAACTATCGATGCGAACGTGTCTTTGGCCGCTGATTTCCCTGAAAAAGCGGATTCCATGTATAATGCGCTGAATTTACTTAAATCTGTGTACATGCATTTGGAAAATACATGAAATTTCGTTTTCTTCATATCGAGCACTTCGTCCGTGTATTTCCAATTCTCGTACAATTCTCCAGGCTCGCTTATTCGTTGAAATATTTCTCATGTTTCCATAGCATGAATACGATTCCACGTAACAATACACGATTTAATATTTAATATTTTAACAAAAACTTTTTCTACCATTACACTTACACGTGATACACATTTATACAAATAATGGAAAAACCGTAAAAAAAGAAAAACTTAAAACGAAACGCTTTTAATCGGCGTTGTACTTTGCAAATAAACTACTAGACTACGTAAAAAAATTACAAGCCAACTATATCACCGATAATTCGTTCGTGAGAACAACAATAAATTATACATCTTTAAAATAAGTATCCATTACTCGCTAATACTCGAATTAAAAAAAATCCTAATGCAAAGATATCGTCCATTCTTCTGTAATTGGTATACTGGGTTTGCGTATAGTCAGCGAATAACTTGATATATTGTATGACAATTCCAATTCTTCCTGGTTACCGCCTGAAAGTGAAAAGTAATCGTTATATAAAGTATAAATTAATAGGAAAAGGAAAGCGGTGCCGGCACTTACTGCTCTGTGACGCGATAATCGCCTTTCTAAACATATTCGGAATACCAACAATTATCACTTTTTCTATCCACGCTTTGCTGTCACATCTTCCCTTATCGACGAATCTGTGAAATAAACGAGATATTGGTATTTGCTCGGGCAACTGTTAACGTATTCCATATCTCTTATGAAAATACTTACTGCGACATTAGTTGATTATTTAAGTAGACGAATCGTAAATGACAATATTTTCCATTACGGTACTCGAAACTATCACCATCATCAACGTATAGATTACCATAAGCGGTAGACTGTAATAAGTTACAAAGATAACAGAGACGTTGCTGTATATTAGTGCCTTAAAACAAAGTTATTCACTTACGTTTGAGTCTAACGTGACTAATAAAGTGAAAGGATCTTTGAAAGTAAGCAAAGCAGAACGTCTGATACGATTTTTCATCGGGATAATATGACCTCCTCTGATGAACACCGGAATCTTTGTAAGAACATTATTATTAGACTACTGAAGAAGAGGAAAACGAAATTTTCCGATGAAAATTTAAACATATCGCGAACCTCATTTGGAGTCACTGGAATGAGAACCTTTCCATTTTGTTTATATTGCTGGAAGGTATATTTATTGTACCAAATTTCATTCACACCGGGGAAATAAACCTCAACCTGTGTGACATCGGGTTCAGCAACTGGACGGACTAGAATGGAATTACCTAGCAAAAATACGGTAAAATGTAAAGCTACGGAGAGCTCCGAGATTGAGGAAAATTCGATGATTCAGCTTACTCACCGACAAGCAATTGGTTATCAATATCGAATATATTGGCTTCAGTGGGGAATTCCATGAATAGAGGTCTAATGACCGGAGCACCGGTTTTGGTATGCTCGTAAAAGACCGTGTACCAGAACGGCATCAAAGCCTGACGTTCGCGTATGGCTTCACGCATCCTAGCCATAGTGTCTTTATCGAATAACCAAGGTTCTCGGCGTTTCGTGTCGATGTGAGCGTGGGCTCGGAAAAACGGCAAATATACAGCGGCCTACGAATAGTATCGATGAGCTGTTGTAATAATCCGATAGGACGAGCGTATCGGACGAAGGGAACGCTTACTTGGTACCATCTGTAGAGTAATTGTTGATCGGGGTTTTTGAAGAATCCTCCGACATCGGCACCGCAGAAACTCACACCGCCTATAGCCATCGAAAGGCACATAGGTACTGATATTTTCAAGTGCTCCCAATCAGCTAAATTATCGCCCGTCCACATAGCGCCGTAACGTTGAATACCGGCGAAAAATGACCTAGTTAGAATAAATGGACGTTTCGCGCCACCGGATCGTTTAATCAAGCCTTCGTATGTTAGCATAATCTACAACACGAAAATACGCATGAAGTACCCGATAGAAGAACCGAATACGACAGCTTATTTCCCGAGAATTACCTGGAAAAATCCGTACATGTTTTTAATATCACGATGTTCCCACTCCCCGTGATGGATGCAATCCTTCGGCATGGTACCCTCGGGCCCGCTAAATACCGAAGGTTCGTTCATATCGTTCCATATGTAAACGTCGTTGTTAGAACCCTTGAATACTTCTGGTGAGTAGCAAGCCGAATAGTACGAGCCAGTTTCCGGATTCAAGAAATCTAAATAACTAGAAGAGCCCGGCCAACACCAACCTGCCGAAGCAAACCATATGTTCAAGAATAATAATTTAATACGATGAAATTATACAGACGGTGTCGCTAACCTTCGTAATCATTTCTATCTCGGTTCTTCACGTAAAGTCCTTTTTGCGTAGCGTCGCTGTGTACCCAGTATCCGTTATCGCGTTTTATATGTGGATCGATTATAGTAACTAATTTACGTCCTTTGCTCGAAAGAGCGTTAATCATGTCTAATGGCATGCTGAATTTGGTCGGGTCCCATGTGAAATACCTGCTCAAAGAAAAATACCGTCATATTTGCGATGGACTTTTCGAAGGTAAAATTTGATAACACACTTTTTCTCGTGAGTGTATTCGATATCAAGCCACATAACATCCAGAGGAATATCGTAAAGATCGAAGTTTTCGGCGACAGTCTTCACATCTTGTTGATCATTGTAGTTCCAACGACTTTGATGGTATCCCAATGAAAAATACTGTAATTTGAAGATATCTCACGTTTCACTCATAATACGCCTTTCTCGATAGAATTTAAAAAAAAACTCACGGGAGGTATAGGAGCGGTACCGGTTAATCTGCTATATTGTCTCATCACATCGTATGGTCGAGGGCCCAGATTAAAGAACACGTCGTAAATTCCGGTCTCGGACATGAAGAAAGAATTAACTCCGGAGTGCGATTTAGGCGCTGAACTACCCGATACCAAATTCACGAGTTGTTCTACTACCGTACTACTGGATGGAGGTTCGAATTGTTTTTCGATATCGATCCAAGTTTCAGCGGCGTTCAACCAGAATACGCCAACGGAATTGTTGACTCTATCGGAGCAAATTTGAATGACAAATTTCAGAATGGAATAAAAATGAAAAGCATTACGTACCCATGAGCGAGGAGGAATGGTATGGCACCGTATAAAGCAGTTTTTTCATATAATTCGTATTCGAATACATCCAAATTGTATAACCGATAAGGATCATCTTTTCTGTGAAACGTAACCAATCGCAATTAAAAAAATTATTAAAAAAATGTCACAATTTACCAAATCTTACGTGGTTGATTTCAAAGCGAGATCGTCAGCATGAGAAGGAACACCGTAAACATGAGTTGCGGAAGGGAATGTAAAGTCCATCGCAACAGACATTGGTCCAAATGGTTTCGAGTCTGTATGCTCGTGAAAGCGTTCTTCCCATTCTCCATTTTTGTTCAGTTCTTCGTTATCACTACAGACGAAAGTACGATAAAATTATGGCAAACCTATCACTGTAAGTCGACGAAAACTTACACTCCTTCGGGTTTCTGACGATAATGCTCGAAAATAAATCTACCAAAATCGTTAGCAACGATCACCAATTCATTATTATTATAGAACTCCATTTTGAACGGCTTAACGAATATAATCAATTTGTTTGACTCCATTTTAAATACTAACTGCGTACTGCTTTGTTCAACCAATTCGAATCTGTACAATTAACAAGTTTAATAACTGATTCGTTATCCTAAGTGTTCTTCTTTTCAACTTACGCATGTTGTACCGGCTCGGCAACTAATGCTTGTAGAGGCTGATAACGATGACGGACAACTTTTTCTTCATTTATCCGCAATCTTATTGTAGAATCGGCCAAAAATTGAAGTAGGAAGTTGTACTTCACCAGTGTATGGGCATTCAATAGAGATCCTTCTACTCCGGAGTTCGACACGTTAACTGTATCGCGAATAATTTCAAAAGGTGATTTTTCTGGTTTATAACTTCTTCCTCGCCTAAAAGAAATGTACGCTGTTAGTATTTTTTCAACTGCTAGACAACTTCTGTCGCAATTCATACATACCGGCAAAATCCTGTTTGGTCGCAATTTCTATATTTACTTTTATCCATGCCTAGAACTGCTTGATAAAGCAAGAGGAATAGGCAAATGGAAAAGATATGCAGTCGACAAGTAAATATGGTGTTCATTTTTAAATATTTAAGCAGAACTGCGAAAAAAAATAACGATATGAGGATACGTGCAAGCGTAAATAATGCAGTATTAGCATTACACCGTAGACCAATACACGCTGTATTTAAGGGTCATAGAGGTATTACGCAATAATACTAACCTTATACTAGACACTATCACAGATAAACGAATAAATTTTGAAAATAAAAATTAATACTTTAAAATCAATACATCGTAAAAATACTTCACATCATCCAACACATTATTATCTTATCTCTATGATTAAGGTGCGATTAAAACCACCTCATTTATTGCGCAGAATGATTAACCAGTCTACTTTAAGAAAAAAATTGGTGATCTTTCAGTTTATATCCAAACTTAATTTGTTCTTATCTGTAAGAGAAGTAATTAACAATTAGTAATTAGTAAAAAAAAATTAAAAAATTCGTCGTAAGAAAAAAATTGGCCGCTTTGCATAAATCCAGGCTTTTTTCACTAAATTATAGTTCATAAAATGTACCAAGATAGCGCTGTCAAAAAATGACATTGTAAACCTATAGTATTGCATTTTTTTTTATTACAATTTTTATATTAGATTTTTAGAAAATTTAAACCTTTAAAATTAGTACTATTAAATTTTAACGTCTTAAAATATCAAACTATGTGTAATAAAATATTTCAAATACATTATCACGGCGTTTTCTCATTAATAATAGTAAAATTATTTTTAAAATTGGTATCCAAAAAGAGGGACTATAGTGAAACGCTGTTTGTCAACATTTCTATTTGGCAACATTAACAAAGCTGATCTTTCGACTTGGCAACAACCCGATATCTTCCTGTCCCCTGTCCGTAACATTTCCATTCTATTCCCTGGAAAAATGTTATCTTGGAAGTGGAAATTCATGAAATTTTTCCACAAACAGAGAAAATCTTGAACAGAAGTACTTCTGAGTGCAGTAGAGTAATTGTAAATGGGGCAAATAAGACGATACGACTCATAAAGCTTGGAGCTTTCGTTAAGTTTCTCTTTGTTTCTGACTTTACTACGAATGAAAAGTGATAAGGCAACGAACCAATTACGTTGCTTGACGACCATATGTTTTGAAAGTATGCGTAGCGAGGTGTGCAGTTGACGTAAATAATAGAGATACGCTATGCCGTGCGAACGCGTCTGTCGTGGTTCTCCTCGATTTCGTTAATTAAACTACTAGTAAACTACTTAGCTGGTATGTAAATCCTTTATGCTAGCGTAGTGTTATCTTCGTTAAAGAATTTCTTCTCGTGTTAATGGTAACGGTTAAAATTATTTCAAAAATCGACACACACGGCTAATGATGTTTTAACGACGGGTATGTGTTACAAATTTATTCCATATAATCGAGTATCGTTGTCAGTGTGTTTCTGTGTATCAATAATTGGTGATTTTTCAAAGTAGTTCCGTGTTTGTGCGAGGTGATTATAAATACGATGAATCATTGGCAAGAAATCTGACGGTAAATATCGTATCTACTTCATCTTCATAAGTTAAATATATCGTTACATTTCGAGATTTCTGAACGAGCAACCCCTATCTCGGATATCACCCAATTAGTATTAAATTACGGATGGTTGTATCTCGTTATCTTTCTATAATTCAATTACTCTACCAGCAGCTCGTTTTCGATAGTGTCAAGAGTCAATTTGACTAGTTACCGAATCTTTTCCTAGATCTCATAGTTCGATATTTTGGTTTCCTTCAGGCTTGTTATTATGGAAAGTAATGGTTCGCAAACGCAAGTGGTTCCAGAAAAATGCAACAGTTATACCATATATAATATCAACAGAACATCAGCGCTGAAATTTACCCCCGGTTATGAAGGAGTCCCCGAAAATTTATTGTTGAATTTCGTAGGATGGCTGGTAAGTGTTGATTTTTTCTGATATGTCATTGACCTCTTACGAAATCTGCGACAATGTCCGAATGTTTATTTCTTCGATGATAGTTTTCTTGCGAAAATATTTATATTGTGTGTAAAAATTATTCGTTTGCGAAATTATCAACTCAAATGTGGAGATATTTTGTAATTTAGTTGGTTTATTCAATCAAAAAACGTTGCCAATGTCTTGGGAAATTATTACATCAATAGAATACGAATTGAATTACGTCTTTTGTCTTGATTTTGATTTTCGAGTTTAATACGTATTTTATATGTGGGTTTTGGCGATTACGAACAATTTCGCAAGAATTTTTACATTTTAATTGTATGTACGATACGCTGATGGAAATTTTCGTCAATTTTGGCCTACAAAAATGTACTGAAACTGTTTCAAATTTTAAATTATTTTATTCACTTATCGGTACGTTTTTTTCGACGCGGCATTGTGGTAACGAAAGGAAATTATGTTTCGATATGTAACCTTGAAACGTTATACTGAAATACATACGTATGTGTGTTTTGTCAGCGGATAAAATTATACGACAAATTTCTAATCGAGTGTACCCCCCCGACGGTAATTAACGAGTTCTCTCGACGAAACACGTGATACCGTAAGCGAGTTTGAAAAAAATCTCGTGCCACATACGCGAGATTGTTTGAGCAACCGCTCCAATATTACGTATGATTGTTAGTTAAATAATTACTTTTTTTGTTATTAATTCGTCTCTTTCGTAGGCTCTAATATTGTTCTTTACCATCATGAGAAAAAGGGCCTGGGATTATGGTCGGTTGGCTTTGGTACATAAAGATAACGACAGGTAGGTCGTAATCGTAGTACGTTTCGAAAAGCCTCGGAATTACGATTTAAACGTGATCGTTTGCGTATATTGATGACTGATGAGTAATGAAATTTCATTAATATTACATCTCTGCGTCTCGCCTTCTTGTTGTTCTAGATAGAGAATTTTTTTCAAATTGATACGACCATTGATATCTTTATTATCGAAGTTTTGCGATAGCGATGTATTCAAAGTTATCAACGAGAACTGTTTCTTTTTCAAATAACGGAACTAGATAAAAATTTATTTACATTGTGGCCTTCATCAGCGTTTCATTTGCGACTGATTTGAAATTTCTTGTCAAACATGGTTGCTCGAAGTACATAGTACATACTGTACATTTGTACATACGTATGTACTCGTACTATATTTTTAACATGCTCGATATCTCTCGCTATTAGAAAAAAATGTCGTGAAATGCTCGTAAATTCAAATATGCTGCTTAAATTTAAGGATTCCAATGTTCATGTAGACTCTTTACTGGATAGAATGTTTGCTCGAGCTCCTATTTCGATAACAGTTGCTTTTTGACCGAGAGTGGTAATAGGGTAGATCAAAGACACCAGTACAATTCGTTAAAATATACTCTAAATCATTACCAAAATCACAATTCTAAAATTTTCATAAATTTCTTTGCAGAAACATCCTTCATTTATGTACTAAAAAGTACCAATTTTCATAGTTTTTTCCTACTATTTTATAGGGGTACAAGCGTTCAACCAAGAAAATAATTTTCTAAAATTAAATATTTACCTATTTTAGCCCCTATTACTATGTAGTATGTACTACCGAGTTCTGTATCGTAATCGTTAGACGAGGCGACGATTGGAAACCTATTTTAGTGACCGATACATTAGACATTTCTGTACTAATTATGCAGCTATTAACGTTTAACGACTTCGTAAATTGGATGACTCGAAATCATGAGAATTCGATGGGGTTTTCTTTTTTTCACTCGTGTATTGTACCGTTCGACGAATAAAACGATTAAAAATTAGGTAATTTGTTTCTCGATAAAAATTACTTCTTACGTGGCTCGATGATGAGCTCACGAATGCGTTGAATGAAACAGACGGAGGAACGCGAATGGGTGTAAAATTTCAATGTAAGAGCTGTTTTCCTGTTCGCGATGTTACAGCTGAAATTGACGTATCGAGAATTTTTCGCTCGTCGAATTGTTTATGGATGGAAAAAAACGCGAGTAATTTATGGCGATTCGACGTGTCGCATCATTGAAGGTAACGACATCCGTGGGTGGTTTTCGCGAAACGCGGAAATGAAAAGTGACGAAAAATTAGGGGTGGTTTTTTGTTGGTACGAGTTTATAAAAGTACTTGATTCGGTGTAAATGTCGATTTAATCGAGTGAATCATCGCGCGATCAGAAACTGTTGGTAACGTTTGTCGAAATTTCTAATTTAATTTACCATATCAGCGTTGATTATTTCGTGGAATAAGTAACATCAAAGATGAAAATCATTCTAACCAAATGAAAGAAATTGAGGTCACGTGAAGTCGATTAGTCGCGTCTAATGAATTAACCAAAAAATTACCAGACAAATGCGATTAACCGTTGGTAAATTTGTTCAATAATTTGTAAAATTCTTTAAAAGATTTCGATTTTTTAAATAAATAATCAAGTGGAAACGTGGAGAAAGTTGGGGAATGAATTTTACATGCGAAAAAGAAAATTTTTAATTTGTTGCGTCTTTTTTCAACATTAACGATTGAACGGAACCCTCGATAGGCTCGATAATCATGGCGAAATTTGAAGGGATACAAAAAAATTTTCTGCACAAAAAAAGTTCCTTTCTGAATTTTCAACAACTTTTATTCCTAATGTTTTTCTCTTAAATCACCCCAAACATCGCAAAAACGCTCCGATCAAGTTATTTCGTTACCAACGCTAACAATATGTCGAAAATTTCATGAAATTTGAGGAGATACGAAAAAATAATTCATACGGAAAATGTTTCGCGTTCATTTCGCGATAACTTTTGCTTCTGAAATTTTTTTCTCAAGTCGCCCCTGACCCTCCTGACACGAGTACTCATTTAAATTGTGGTGGGTCATTTTCCGCGCATGTTATGAAATTTCATATTCAACAGATTACGGTTTTTCCAGAGGGAGGACTGTGTTATTCCAAGGTCAATTTTCGACTAAATTAACCAGACTGTATTACGTGTTGGCTTTACAAATTCTGTCGCTAAGCCACCACAAATTTATCATTTCGTTCGATAGATGAAGTACGAGTGAAGTGTTTGAATTCGCAAAAGAATGAGAATTAAGTGCAAGGTCATTGCCTCAATAAAGCGAATCGCATACATAAGGAAACATAACTTGGCGTAGCTAGTTAACGATCGCGTCGCGTCGCGGTCAATCGAAATAAAAATCACTG
Organism: Maconellicoccus hirsutus; assembly: GCA_003261595.1. NCBI lineage: Eukaryota > Metazoa > Arthropoda > Insecta > Hemiptera > Pseudococcidae > Maconellicoccus > Maconellicoccus hirsutus. The sequence goes on from QBDW01001983.1 coordinate 43,533, forward strand.
AGACTACGGCCGCTCGGTCGTCGCACGCGAATGTAAATATTTTGATGATTAGTTGTCATGTGAATGGTTTCTTTTTATTAAAAAGCGAAAAAATAAACGCGCATGTGAATTACGAGTTGGAATTCGAGCGGACGACGAATTGTTCTACGAGTAGCTTTAGCTTTACCTTCGTAGCTATTGTTTTAAAACGCGATAAAACGCTGGTGGAAGCGATAACGAGAGAGTAGAGTTGGAAAACGCTTCGTCGATTGCTTTTTTTTTTCACGGTTTCTTTATTTATTTCGATGCATTTAAATTTACTTGCGAAGAAGACCACTCGAAACGAGGAAATTGAAAAATAAATCGAATAAATTAGGACTCGCGAGAGGTTGTTACGAGCTGGCGGATTAGACGAATGGTCGTCGTCACCTTTTCTCGAACAGGCAATTCGGTCTGTATTCTGTATCTGTATTATTGGCGACGCGACGTATAAATTATTAATGCGGTGTAATTTGTCAAGCGTGTACGCGACAAGGACCTGCGAATGATTTGTTCTTATCGCCAAGTACACGATTTCGATGTTTAATCGTCGTGTTAAACAAGGCGACAACAAAGGAGAAGCATCAGCGTAAAAGTTGATTGTGAGTTGTTCGTCCATTTTATAGAAGAGCTTATCAAAAATTGAAATTGCGTAATTGGTGCGTTCCACGTTGTATTAAGCACGTGAAATACCTAAACCTTTCGTCCTAGACTCGCTATCGAACAGATGTCGACGATGACGAAAGCAATTACCACGGAATTCTCATCGATTATACCAACGATACACGTTGAAAGTCGTAATCGAGGTTAAGTTGAATAAGTTGATATTTCTGCTGATTTATTGAGAGAAAAAATGCTGAGAAACTTTACGAATTACATCGATTTGTTTATGCAGATGGACGCGTATATTTTATGGCACCATGGACGAAATTATCGGACCTGAAGATGGCGCACCGCCGGCCGCCGCAGATACTTCTATTACGCAGGATAGAGGATGGTTTTCGTGGATCGTGGCTACCTTTAAGATCAAGTTAGTATCGGATTAATTAAAGCTGTGAAAAGAGGCAAAAAGTCGCTCCTAGAAGGTTAATCGTACTTCTTGAAAAGATGTGTGCAGAAGAAGTTCCTCAATTTCTTCGAGCGTGCGAAAAAAAGGAAAAAAAAACTCAAGTACGATAGATAAAAATTATTACTTTTCGTAGAACGGGGAAAAAATTACGAAAGCGAAACGTCTTATTGATTTTTCAATTACTAAGATAGGTAATCAATAATTTGCATTGAAAATTTACGTCAATTTGTTTATAAATTATCGCGAACAATGATTCATTTGGTGATTCTTCTTCGTTTATATTGTTGGCGGTTTTTTTTTTCAATTTTTTTATTCGTGCCTCAGGTGATGTATGTCGAATTTACACGAACGTAAAGCGAACGTTGGTACGTAACGGGCTGCGAGTAATGCGTGTCGAGTGTGAGCGCCCACCTTGCTGATTTGAAGGAGACTGCGTGACCTTGAAAGTGTATCGACTCTAAAGAAATCTTTTCGATTGTCTTATGAATACAGAAATTCCAATTATGAGAAGCTCTTTTCTTTCAAATACAAATTTTACGTGGTCACTTCCGTATGAATGGATTGTAAACAAATTCGGATGTTGGTTTGTTGGAAAAAAGTCCGCAGAAGGGAAGATTTTGAACCAAAATTTCCGCTGATATTTCGGAGGAGTTGCTTTTCATTATTTTTAGATCATCTTTGGCGTATTTTGGACGGAATCGAGGGAATTTTAAGAAATGGGGTTTCCGCCGGGATTCTAGTCAGACCTAGCTTCTCTCCTATTGTGACTTATCGAAAGAAATGTATTGACAACGTTTGAAGTACTCGTCAGTCGTCACCGTTACAATGAGGGAATATCTTTCTAGCGTGACGATTCACACTACATTCGTGAACATTCGCCTTATCATCGTAGACAGGTTTAAAGAAGCGAGGTTTTTGGATTAAGTGGTTGCCCATAGAGAAGGTATCCAAGTCGATGACTCCTTTCACCTTTGGCAACGTTTCCGGTCTTGCGACTTTTTTAACGAGCAATTATTCGTACACGTATTCGCGGCCCCGTAGCCAGGTGGGGGCAAAGGGGGCAATGCCCCCCCTGACAGACATGTTTGCCCCCCTAGCGAAATTGTCAATTATACACTAGGTATTATTACTATCGATCTACTGAATTTTAAATTTCCTTTGTATCTACTACCATTTTTCCTTTTCGTTAGTTATTAATGCGTAATGATATAATTTCTGCACCGTTTTATATGCATGCTCACTAATAAATGGAATTTTTCCTATCTTATATAT
>QBDW01001986.1:0-14634 GCA_003261595.1 Maconellicoccus hirsutus
ATGTAAAAAACCTTCAAGAATCGAATGGAATTGACCATTGATCTCAATTTTCAATATTTCGAGGAAATTTCGACGTTTAAAGTTGAGCATATTCGTAAATATTTATATTATACTTTTAGAAATTAAACGAATTACTTATTCAAATGTTTTTATTAAAATAAATTCACGAAAGAATTGAAAATTTCAGTAATCAGTACTGATTAAAAAAACACATGCAAACATATCGGAAAGAAATAAAATACCAAGTTTGCATTCACGAACGTATGCGCGAGTGTCCGAAACTACCCGAGCACCCAAAATGTCGTTACACTTTAACGATAAGTAAAGAATACACCTTATTTCGTTACGTATCACGGTGTGTGGGAAATTGCGCAGAGCAAAACTGCCGATAACACACCTTTCCCCTGTGAACTTTCCTGACGAAAAAACGTCTAAAATTACTTGGTCGCCCGGTGTAATACATAATTGTAACAAAATTGTTATCGAAGTGTAAATATCGATTATCGATCGATCACTGATCGACGGCGTAATCAAAAGGAGAGGTTATCAAAACAATATTATTGTAGATATACATAATTGCATGGTTAAATTTTCGTTACATTTTAATTCTCATCGAGTGCAGAGTGCAGGTAATTATTAAAATGTAATTACGAAATCGTGATTCATTTCCAAATATATCATTTATTGTACGTGCATTATTTTCTCTTTCTCGTCTTGTGACTTAGCTCACGAGATGACGATGTATACGGTTCATAATTTCTTACTCAACTTATTCTTGTCCGTTTGATTATATAAAAGCATTATTGAATTTGAATTTGAATCAAAAGTGGTTGGTGTGTGAAGAAGCAGCGAAGCATCGATTCAGTAACCCAACTAGTCGACTTGGTTGAAGACGGAAGCACTGTCCTTTTATAATGAATCGCCTAGTCAATTTACGCGCCCTCAAACTATCATGCGTTGGTAAGATGCCGATTAATGTCGTAACTAAATGACTCGCGACGTTTTAACTTGCGACAATTTTTCTTAAAATTTTTCGTCTTAACAGCGTCGCAATGCGGTAACTACTTAAAACGGAATGTGCACATTGCGGCGTTAGCGAAACCTTCCGCTAAATGGTATCCTGCCGTTAGCGAATCTCGGCCGTTGAACATTGTTTCTTTTTTTGTTAAACAAGTAAGTAGAAGTAGTAATTAGTGTATAGTAATGCCGGCCTGTGACTAAGTATCAATATGTTGAAAAGAAACGTGTAAGATGTTGGCCGGATAAGTTATTTAGTAAGTAATTGGCGATTAAGAAAAGTACGCATGTTTGTCTCGGCGATGGATTTATAACTACGTGTAGTAGGATTCGCAAGAAGAATTTTATTTGTTAATTATTTTTCTGTATCTTGTCGTAGGTAGGCAGAAGGCGCGAAATACGTTCTATTTCAAACTCGTCGCAATCCGCGGTAATTATACCTTCGTATAAGAAGCACGATCACTCTTTCATATGGGCATGGGAACGTGCGATAACCGTTGTGCTTCTTGGAACGATGTCGTACGCTATGTATCAATGGTCAGACGCGGCAGAATATGTAATCACGTTATTCGTTGCGTTGCACACTCATTGGTAAGCCGATTAGCAGTTACTTTAATTTTGTACTTACGTGTCGCGCGTTTCAATTTGAGATTTAATATGTATGTATGTTTGTTTGTAGTATGTATGTATATACGTCTGTACGTATGTAGGCAGTAGGTAGATATTAAACGGTAGGTAGACTAGGTACGTACGTACGTACTACGTAGCTACGTACTACGTGGGTAGATAACTAGATAGATAGATGCTAGCTAGATTACAGTAGATACACATATCGCAGCTAAACAAAACATTCGCGTACATTTTTTTTTCTTCTTCTTTCAGGGGGTTAGAAGCTATATGTACAGACTATTTACGACCAGCTGTCGTAGGCAATTTTATTCCAAAGTGTATTCGGATCATCGTTTTTATTCCGGTCTCATTCACGATGTACGGTATGGCGAATTCGACCTTGAGCGGTCGGGGCATTTTTCACGTTATACAACAGTTTTGGCAGCTGAAAACGACCGAACAATTAAAAAATTCGAAAGCTGTGTCACCTTGAGTGGATACGCTTTTGTTATTCTTTCTGCTCGACGTCTAACGTCTAGTCAAGTTTATTCAGAAGCCCGATGATTCGTTTATTTCATGTAGATTTAAGATAATACAACATACTGTACATGTAATGTACGTTACGCTACGTACGTTCCACCTATGTTGTATTGTGTTGTGCGTTACTTACTATAACATATGCCACGCGTGTCTTTAGTTCTCCTCTCGTCGTTAGACCAATACCTATGTTTTACTCTGTATTGTGTGGTGTACTCTGTACCGAACGCTGTCCTCGATTACTTCTTACACAGTACAGCTTGTTCGAATTTATTCATTACGTATATCTGTATCTTTATTTGCGCCTCATACAACCAACCGTTTCGCTAGGATTTACATTTGCATTTGCATTTGCAGCTGTTGCCACGTCGAATCTCGGCTCGCGTGCCTATCATCGTCAGTTTTCTTCCGATAAAGTCGCTTGCTCGTTACAGTACGTACTTACCAAGTTGAAACTTTTTTTATGGCTGAATAAGTCAGCTCTGCCGATAAAAAGGCCAGGGACTAGAAGGACGCTTCGCCATTCAACATGTCCATTTCTCCAAAAAGTAAGGTTTCTTGTAAAATTCTCAAAAAATCATACACTTTTGTAATTATTCTCGCGTATCAACGTCGTTGACGTTATATGATATGGATACATAGCGTATAACGGGGAGAGATGTGTTAATGTGTTATTGGCGGCTTTGCTTTGCGCAATTTACTGCGTAGCGTGATACGTAGCGAAATATACTAACACAATCACCCATATAAACGCATCTTCCCTCACCTCAGTTTCCATACGATTTTCTATACGTAGTATCCATTTTATACGACATCAATGATTAACGTCAAGTACGTAATTGGCAACCCGATTCGAAGTGGCTGACATCTGGTGGCGTTGTGACGAAACGCTTGAAAACGGAATATTTGAACTGCACAATGTAGAATATGGAAATTGTTCCAACTTAATTATACGAAGTAGAAGGCATAAAAGAGGGCTGATACTTCGAAGTTTTGTACAGTTTTTAACGTTTATTTTAGAAGAATCACGCTTTACCAACAAAAAATATTCGATTACAAAGTTCAAGTTAATTTAATCCTCTAAATGAAAAGCTGAAGAGGTAAGCCGTATAATGGAGGTGGTACCTCGTAAAATGTGTATGTTATTGAACTTTCCTTGTTTATTACGCGCGCAACGGTTCTTTGATGAAGCTACGCGATTGCGAAACCGAATTTCATCAAATTTATCACAAAACAAGAAGGAGGCTGGCATCTCGAAAAAACTTTGTTTTATGCAGCTTTTTGAGTTTGTTGCAGGGGAAATATAGTTACGTGAAAAAAGTTCTCAAAAAAGTTGAAATATGGTACACAAATAAAATTTCATGACACATAGGGGATGTGACCGTTCGGTAGGTTCGCTATTGTCGCCGTCTGAAAAGGTGATGGCGACGGTTGCGGTTGTGATTATGATTTAATTTTAGTGTTATCATGTTGAAGGGAAATAGAATGATTGAAGCATTTCTTTAATTAAAATCGTGGTTGCGAATTGTGAAAATTTCCGATTTTGTGCTTCTTTTTGTCATCATTCAATCCTCTGATATTATCACTTATCAGTTATCACCTATTCTCGATCTTCATACTATCAATACTATCGTATTTTCAGCTGCGAGGAAGTTGGCTACATATCAGTCACTTTGCCTTGCATTGCATTACGAATAAGAAATGTTATGTTATACTCATTAGTCATAATACTGTATGTAGAACACGTGAATCGAGAAGGCGACCCAAAATATACACCTTGGCCTGGCCTATTTTTGTTGTTGGCAGTCGCAATTCCAAACATAGGCCTGGTGGCCTGGTATTATTTATGCCTCTCAGTTGAGTGCTGAGTAGCGAGTCGCTAAGTATAGGTACTAGAGAGTAGAGACCAGACACAGGAAGTATGGAGGAGTGGTGAAGAGAGGAGAAAAAAAAGAAACTAATAGAAAAAAGCTCGTTATTTTTTCATCATACGTGAATAAATACAGAAATATCGAATACGAGTATGTTGATAATTTGATGTTGAAATAAATAAATTAATATACAGATAAAGAAATAAATAAATGACTAAACAAATGAAAGGAGTAAGTAAAAAATCAGGAATCATTTTCCATCGCATCTCGCCACGTGACTAGGCATGTAGGATTGTATTCTAATTTCTAACTACCCTTCTAATTATCAACATATGCATCATTGTGGATGATAAGTAATGATAATTGGTTCAATTTAAGGCTGTAGTTCGGTTTTCCCTGGACCGTAGATTTTTGTTGCATATAGCCTATGTTGGCATTTGAAGGCCTCCTCCCCTACATCTCCTGTAGTAGTAAATTCCATAGGTGGACGGGTGGCATTAGAAATTAGAATAAATTTTTAAACGAAGATGCGAGTATATACTATGTGATGGTCCAAATGTGAAATAGTGCATTTCGCGAATGGCGCTGGCATGTACAATTTGCCAAAACTATACGAAAATTTTTGATCTTTTTACTATCAGAACACGAAATACGAGCTACGTTCCAGATATGTAGTAAATACTACCACTACGGTAATACCTAGGCTATGTACTTCTTAACCGCTGGTTGCACTGTCCCTGTTCCAGGAAATCGATTACCTTTTTTCCCGATTTCGTATGGTAAAAATGGCAACAATGTCTCGAGTGTAGAATGTTTCTCTTAATTCTTAAATAAAACGCAAAAGTCAATTGAAAAGGCACATGTCCAATTTAACATTCTGTAATTAAGACATTGCTGTCATGTTTACTATGAAATTGGCGAAAGAAATTATTCATTTTTCTAGAAAATGGAATCGAATCCGGCTCGTTTTTAAGGATTTGAATTTGATTTGCGAATCCAAACCCTGTTTAGAATTATGGATTCCCAATTCTGTAATTTCAAAATGCGTCTGTGTGCTTAATTTTTCGAGAGAACAACTTTTACAATGCATTGTTGAGCAGAGTTTGACAATACTATCGGATTCGAATTACATATTTTATTTTATTTTATGTTATTTTTTGAAATCTGCCAAACGCTGCAACAGTTGGAAACCAGAACGAGAATAGACCAAAAAATCCTAAAAAAAAAAAAAAGAAGAAATAAATCCAATTTCTCTCACAAATCCAGCCTGATTTTGTGTGTATAGGCCTAATTCTAATCTCGAATCCAAATCCTACCCAAATGAAAAAGATTCTAATCCTGCCGCACATTGCAGTCAGCCATGTAGTCAATGTATTTATGATTTTTTCTTCATTTGCATAGGGGAGGCGTTTAAAAAGTCTCTTTCTACTGGGGGCATGTTGTTCTGCTTAAATTCTTGTTAGCTAGAGCTACCCGGGCAGACTCTGAGAGAAACAAAGTGTGAAAGTATATTACCTACCTACTTGTATTATTTCACAAAAAAAGGAAGAAAAAAAATCAAAAAATCCGAATATGTTGGCCCACAAAAAGAATAAAGAATAGATATGATACGTTGGTTCACAATATTTACATAACACGTATTAAGATACTCGTACTAGGTAGAGGTACCTCACCTATACCTAAATAACGTCTTGCCATAATTTTTATCGATACAGTATTACGTTTATGTGTATATTGCTTTTTGGTCCACGTGCAAAAGCACTGATATGTATTCGTTTACCTATAGCGTATTTTTTAGTTAAAACATGAAAGTGATTTTTTTAAATTACGAATCGAGAATCACTAGCAGTGCCAATGCCGATATCACGCTCACGCTATCCACGGATACCACATGCTCATCATCAGCAGCAATATGTGATCTACAATTTTGGAATTTCTAGCTACGTTACAACCATCCGCGTCGTCACAACTTTGTAGACATCCTCTGACATATCTAAATTACAGTGTTCAAGGTTACAATACGTCGATGATCATCTTATCAACTTATCGGCTACCTGCTACACCAGAACACGACACGGGCACGGGCACGGGCACGGGCACAACCTAGTGTAAGCGAGGCGATACGCCAAAATTTCGTCCTCTTCAAGATGAGACCGAAACCAAATTGTTATCTCGTTTCCAAGAGGAGCAAAATCGCTTTATTCAAGTTCATGACGATTCCTGCCTTTTGTCATGTAGGTATCGTCGTACTACACGTATGCCACGGGCTGGGGAAAACCATAATTATAGAACCTAACGATAACGTGACTTTTGAGTAAAACTAGGTACTTTTTCTCAATAAATTTTTTCAAAATTATCTATCCAAGTTAGACCTGCATCAGGGTCCTACATGGTATCAGGAATATGGTTGAAACGGTGTACTCGTCAACCACACGGATACAATATGCACCGTGTGCCGTGTGGCAAACCATCATACCATTCGTATCCGGAATTCCGGATATGGTTGTAACCACGCGTAACCGTCTAACGTTAGTCCGCCCCCTCACGTCATTTTACATGCTTGATTTTCCTTTACACAACATGTTATCTTTTGAGATACAGTATTACCACGCAAAGAAGACCTTTAAAAACCATGCGCAATGTCGTGTTCAAAAATGAAGTGGTTTCGAGGCAACTGCCAAGACTATTTATGTACCTACCTACTACCTACTACCTAGTACCTTGATCTACCAGGTAAATAACTGATCACGCTAACCCCCCGCCCTCTTGAAAAAAAATCAATTTTTCCGGTTCCATCGCGAGAATGGCAGCAATGGCTTCAACAATGTTGAATTGGACATCTTTCTCTTCAATAAAAAATGAAATTTGATCATATCTATCCATTCTTAAGTTGAAAAATTGCAACTCAAACGTAGGTATAGTTTTTATCAAATCTAAAAATCTAAAAACGTTAAATAAGTTGCAATGTTTTAATTTAAAAGTGAATCGATGAGAATGAATTATGAATTTCTTTTTTTATTCAACAAAAATTAAATAAAAAAATGTCCCCCCTCAACATCGTTCGAGTCGTCGCTGTAAGTTAACTATTGTTCTGAAAAATCGAAAAAAAGCAATTTAGTTTGCTAAGGGGGAGGGGCACGATCAGTCGGTCACCCAACACTATCTACTTAGGCAGCAGTATAGTACGTACGAGTGATATGGACCGCCCTATCGTATTTAAAAGTAGTAGAGCAAAGTGAAGCCAACATTGGTTGGTTGGTTGGTTGGTTGGTTGGTAGGTAGGTAGGTAGGTGGGTAGGTACTAGGTAGGTAGGTAAAGGTAGGTGCTACCGAGTGGCCAATTGATCATGAACCCTCCTGGGAAAATGAGAATTGGCCTACTTTTTTTTCGGCTTTATTGCAAAAATGGTAGCAATGGCTCGATAAATTGCAATCTTTCAACTTGAAAAGTGAATATTAGACGTTTTTTAAGCCAATAAAACCGAAAAAATGCGACTTATTTTGCCGAGGTGTCCACGATTAATCAGCAACTCAGCCACGCGTTATGTTGCTGTTAGCTAACAGCTGTACGAGTAGTACGAGTACATCTACATATTACAATTATACATAACATTACGTGGTATACGTACCGGTCATCAAAGAAGAAGCCGCCGCAATGGGACATGCGTATAATTTCGGTGTCAGTTGTTAAGGTACCACTATCTAGGGCGCAACCACGAACCGTTATGTGATCGCCATTATCATCTGCAAGCGTGGATGTAAAGAAAAAAAGTGCGCGTTATTCGTATTTAGGTAGGCGTAGGCGTAGGCGTAGGCCTTTGCGGTACGCACTACGCAGTAGGCGTCTAGGCGTAGACCAGTAGGTAGTCCTTGAATAGTAAACACGAACGAGGTGTTCGTTACGAAAAATGTTTCCAATAAAGTAAAATAATCCCAAGTAGCCTAAGCCTAATCAGATATTGTTTTCTCAACATACATACATACATACATACATACGCCTGTAGAAGTACTCAAGTAGTAAGTAGTAAGTACATACTAGATTACGAGTAGGTAATAGGTATGTAATGTACCTATATAATTATGTGGGAATGTAAGTATTTTACTCGTACGTAGAGGTAGCCGTACAAAATACGTAGAAATTCAAATTGTCGTACCGTATTTTCCAGTTAATTTAATGCAAGCGGTGGCTGGAAAAAGACCATTTCTGCCTTTGCGTCCTCCCATGCATGGCGATTCCAATATTCCAGATGTGTAATTAGTGTGAAAAGGATCGTCGCAAGCTCGGTTTTGCCAATTCAGTGAAACACATTTGTAGCAATCTATACACTCTGCTGAAACATACAAAGTGCAAGTGCATAAAAACTACCCAGCCTGTCGAACCAACACGACACTCTGTAAATTTTTCCCCCAAACTCGTATTTAGGTAGTTCTTGTAGGTGTGTAATATGCATGCGTGTTGTGTACGGAAAAAGAAAACCAATTAAAAATGGAAGTAGGTACTAGGTAGCTAGCTAGATACGAGTACATAAAAAAGCACTAAGCAGCTCTCAAACTCGGATACCTACCTAGTGCCTAGTACCTACTACCTAGCTACCTAAGTACTTACCCAACCACTTATAACGTTGCCCGAGTGTACTCGATCAAATCTGGCAGAATTGGGAAAAATTATTGTTAAAAGATGTTTTTATAAGGTAGTAGGTAGTAGGTAGTAGGTAGTAGGTAGCCTACTAACGAATTACAAACTGATCTCGGGTGCTCGATGAACGTGGGGTGTTTAAATGGGTATCTGCATATAATACGTAGACATGGCACTTGTGCTTGAGCTACGGGCTGCAAAATCATTTCTGCAAGCCCACACCTTATTCCGGTGCCTAGTGTAGTCTCCCGCATCACTACGGTAGGACAAGCTGTTGGAAGAGACTGTCGTTCTAACAGAACAGTGGTAGCACATTCAGAATTTTGCAAATGCCATCGTGCTGAAGAAAGAAGACGTTGAGCAGGAGAGGAAAATGCAGGGGATGCGAAGGGAGCCACAGGTCAGTAATGGTATCCCAGGGGTAGAATCTGATAGTTGGTCTGGTCTGGTATGTGTTCCATTGTAAAGGAAAAAGTAACCACTGAAAGACATCCTAGTAGAATATGGCTGCTGTCCCAGTAGGACGATACATGTACATATAACGCACCCCTGGGTGGTGCGCCAGTAAATCTGGTACTCTCTTAATGGGTGCAGGGTGGAACCTGGAACCTGTACCCTACTGGTGGGACATCCAACATCCCAGCTGCTCCTATGCAAGACCCTAGACGGATGTCAAAGTAGGTTGTTGGTCAACTTTTGAAGCTGCAGACAGAGAGAGCAGATGCCTAGCACCCAAATTCAAAGGTCTAAGGCATAAGGCGCAGTAGATCGTGATAACATTTCCTTGCCCTAACAGAGTAGGCCTACATAGTATGTCGCAGTCGAATGGACCTCGCTACCAAACCTGGCCATAAGGAGACCAGACCTTTGAGGAAGATGGAAACTGGTGCGATTGGTATGGTAAGCAAAAAGAAGAAGAGGCTAAGAGTTGCACGTGGGCAGCAAGCTTTGGGGTGTGCAGCCACAAGTGCTCGCACCATTTAATTTGATGGTGTGAAAGTACAAAATTCTCTCTCGTAAATGTTCTTGTATTTCAAGAGGGAGAGATATAGTACCCTCGCTGACTGCTGCCGCCACCTTCGTCACCTTCGTCATTATTATCCCTAGGCACATTTTACAAGTTCTTTAATGATTCCTAGTATCTAGTAATTTTTTCCTGATCCGGTACCCTATATGCCCCAACTCTCTCGTTCTAAGCGATATCGTGCACTAGTAAGTAATAACTAATAAGTATACCTAATTGTACGTACTCGTATTACTCGTATTTACCTACTTACCTACACTGTTTACGTAGAATAAAATAACAATAATAATCTCTCGAAATCGGCTTCTGGTGTTGGAAAATATTTCTTTCATGTCCCATTTACCTGAGAACATGATTGGAAAATTTTTTAGTTTCCAATACTTTTGTGATACATATGTACATGCATTTGCATAGGCCTAGGTATACGATTACGAGTAGGCTATACAGGCGTATCTCTACTTAGTATTATACAGTGCCAGTGCCAGTGCCAGTCCCATTTCTGGTAGTCGCACTAACGTTGCAAGGCCATTTCGATGTTCTGCAGTGCCGATTTCGGGTCTCGGAACGTTATTCTACATATTTTAATCAATTTTCTACGACTACGATACGCGCAGTTAGCTATCCGGTATCCGGCTCTACCTGCACCTTACGTAGTCCGCCTGTACACCATCGGCCCCGCAATTATTTTACCTACGTACAGTATATACATATACATATACATAATACAGATTTAGTTCATGCAACGCAAACTCTTGTGTATGTGTACGTGTACATACGAGTATCCAACTATATGGTAAGATTTTTCATCAACCATCCGAAACCCGTAATTTAGCCCTCTGGCTCGGATAGCGCCTATAATGATAATGATAGCTATAGCTATAGCTACAGCTATAGCTATGTGCGTATGCGTGTGCGAGTATTTTAGAGTAAGTAGGTATCCGTCTACCTGATACCTGCATAAACCTACGATAGGTTAGGTATAACTAATGTAATACAACAAGGGTTACCTAATCATGTCTTACGTTCAATGCAAGTGAGTATACCCGTCGGTGGCTGCGTGTGCGTGGCGTGACTTGGTCGACCGTTGTTCGTTGACTTGTTTGAAAGAACAGAGGAGGAAAAACTGAAGAGACCAAAAAGAGAACTAACGATTAACGAAAAGGCTTACTGGCGCAAGGACGAGTCAGCGGCCAGTTAATTTGAACGAAATTCAAACAACGGTTCACTCACCTTAACGATTAGTTACTCTGTACGTCCATGTACTCGTAGTTTATGGCTATCGCTATACTACCTTACGAGTAGTTTTGGCCTATGTGTATCTGTATCGAACATATACACACTCGAACTCGTGTATACTGTATACTGTATTCTGTATTCTGTATTCTGTATTCTGTATTCGCATTTAGGTGTCGTGCATAAAGGCAACCTTACTCATCGAGCGTGCTAGCGTGCTAAAATCAATTCGTTGCGTTGCAGAGTTGTGATGGCGAACGCGAAAAATACTCGTAGGTAACTTGTAAGTAGGTTGTTAACCAAGTGAATCTTATAAATAAAACGAATAAACGACTGAACACGTTGACGAGCGAATTGCTAAGTAAATGAGTAAAGTAAGTGTAGGTAATGTATGTAAGCAAGTCAGCGAATGAGTGAATTTGTTGGGTAGAACTAACGATTCGGCGGCTAGCGACAAGAGGAATTATTAATATTTACTTGATTCCTTATTTCGACTGCGGCTAGTTCAATAATATCGAAGCGCGCTATTGCGTAGTTGGGCGTGGCCGCTAACGAAGGGGAAACTTTACCGCAATCCGCAGCCTTTGCAACTTTACTTCATCTTTTTCCCCATTACGCATCACCCTCTTCGTTTGCTTTAATATGTTTTCCTTGACCCTCCACCTTGCTTTGTATTCAGCGCGTTGTACTGTGCTGTACCGCAGATACCCAGGCGACAGGCGCGAATGCAAGGTGGAAAAAGACGCTCTCCTCCCCCCCCCCACACCACACCACACCACACCACACCACACCACACCATTCGCAACTTAGAAGAAATAGAGAATACTTTATTTATTGGTGAATTAAAAAAAAATATTGCGTACGCAAACGAATTATTTTCTTTATTATCATTTCACGCTACGTATCAAATCGATTGCAGCAATCTCAATATTTAGGTATTTGCTCAGTGCTCATGTACCGGTATTGAAGTACACCTAGCTACTTAGCTACTAGCTAGTAGCTAGGTACCTCTCTACCTACCTACGTGTCGGTGTATAAAATTACGTGTAAACAAGCGAAACGCAAAGCAGGAGACTTCACAAAGTTGGAAAAGCGTTTGGTTGAAGCTTTTTTCAACTGTCACTCTGAATTAATCGTTGAGCCAGAGGCAGTTCTTGATTGTGATCACTGACCACGTAGGCGGCCTACTTCTTACCCGCGCGTTTCCACTTTCCGAGTCGCAGCCGCAAACGGCCGGCCAACTCGCCATTTCCGTTTTTTTTTCCTGGTTTCAGCTGATGCCAACATGAGTTTAAAATGCTACGTATAAAACGGGTGTGATTTCAGCCGACGACCAAAAAGGGCGTCATCGGTGTCATCACGGCGAGCGTAGGAACTTTCACAGCAGGAAAATCACTTCCACGACTAAATTGTGAATTGTGAATTGTGAATTGCAGACAGTAAAAGGCTTGGAATAAGAGGGAAGCAGGTTTTTTGCTGCCCTATCTCGAATCGAATGGACGCTTTCTAGAGCATTTCGAAGTTGCTGGAGAAAAATGAAAATCGCGCTAGAGGCTCCAGAACGGCTCGGCTCGGCTCGGCGATTTTTGGATTCAGCTGGTTCAAATTAGTGGGAAAATCATTTTTCCACATTTTTTATAAATTTCGTAATTTTCAATTTCCAAAAAGTGCAACTTGGGCAGCGCTGAAATTTTGGTTTTAGAGGGTTTTTGAAGACATTCTCTTTCCAAAAATGCAACTCCCGTTGAAATGTAAGCGGTGTACGTACGTAGTATAGTACGTAGTACGTACGTACTACGTACCTCTACCTACGCGTACAATGGATATAGGTTTAATCGTTCACGCCTGAAGCGCTAGTAATAAATAACCCTAATGATTGTTACAATGATACATTTTTGTAATTTGTAGGTATAAACAGATTAAGCTAAAATATTTGTACTTTATTGATAATAGGTAGAGGTTTCATCAAAGGTGTCAACTGTACTTAGCTAATTACCTACTCGGTAAACGCGTAAGAAAACTGTGTCATTAGTCGTTACTCGTTACTCGTTAGTTGATGATAGGTCGGCTACCGGCCATTGTCTACTTGATGGACCCAGCTGGATTCGACTGCATTGGATTGATTGGCGTTGGCAGTGACGCGTTTAGACAATAGAGGCCTACTCGTAATAATACGCAGTACGCACCACGGCACCGTCTTTAAAAGCAACGGAGCAAAGTGAAGCCAACATACACTCGTATTTCTAAGGGTCCACGCACAGGAGTGGCTCACTGGCTCTGCGTTTGCGCTACGCGCCAAGTTCATAGCGTAGCGTTGGTGTGTTTGCATTAACATTCGTTAGCGCGTTTGTAATTTGTCCCCTTCAACACCACTGTGTCTTGCGCGCGCAGCGCATTACTTTTCTGCTTCTGCGCTTAGGCCCCTAGAATTATTACTCGTATGTTGGTTTCACTTTATTTAGTTCCTCTATGGTACGGTATGGTAGAGCGGTTTATATCATTATCATTATACTCGTATTGTCTAAGGTCATGCGTCAAATGGAACGCAATCAATGACATTTGCGGCTTTACGATTTTTTAGCACCCAATTTTGTGATGCCTGCTCGTTTGGGTTTTTTCGTTGATTCTGAACTCGTGGTAGAACCATCTTTGAGTTTACTTCGATTTTTTGGACAATCGCCGTCATTGCCGCCAATGTCGCCAATTCCTACAGTAGCAGCTGCCACCGCCTTTGTTACGGTAGTAGCGCCAGATCTCTCTGCCTCATGTCCTACACAGACACACGTAGGTGTAATAAACTAGTTAGTTTACCCTGTTAAGCACGTCTTTATGAATAACTCGTTATCTAAGCAAGCTGCACAAAAAGTAATTAGCATATTAAAATCAGCGTTGATTTCTCATCTGGATTCCATGTTAATGAAATTTTTAACTGCTTCGAGTCGACCGTGAAAAATTAACAATATCTATCATGCAAATGTGAGTTCGACATTTTCTGTCTTTCAACTCAGATCGGTATTTATTTTACTCTCTTCCTTTTTTGGCGAAACAAGTACATAGAAATGGGGTTGCTATTTTTTTTTTCTTTTTTAAGTTTTCGTTGGTTGGTTCACCCTTTACCCCTAATCAGTGATTGTTCGTTATGATATCGATCGAGCTGCTGGTAAGCTAAATCGATTTTTCAGTGTTGCGACGTTATCAATTTTTGTTTCGTGTTTGTCCCCAAAAAGTTACCACCCTAGGGTGGTGAACACCCTCTGGCAAACGATTTTTTCACATTATCTCCCCTGGTTCGGATTATACGGCAAAAATACGTAGTTCAGTACTTATTTCGTTCTACGCTTAATTCCCCAAGACTTGACAAGAGGAACAAGAAAATGAATCAGGTTAATACAAATGTACGATTTGTGTGGAACTACGAGTAGATGACGTATATCGTACGTATTTTCTCGCGTCTGTCGCTTTGCTGCGTCAAACTAAGTTGGTCGAATTTCAAAACCTTATGCAAAATTTCACCGAAAGCTTGAAACTTTGATTTTGCACTGAGCTTACAAGCAGCAACGGCGAGTTGGTAAACTAGTTTTTTTGGAGAGGGGCCTATATGGGTATATGCACCAACATTTGAAATAGGTTCCAAATTTCAACTATCTTCACCTGATGGGCATTCAGATTATGTATTTTCTAATGATTTTTTTTTCAAAAACCATTAT
>QBDW01001988.1:0-11111 GCA_003261595.1 Maconellicoccus hirsutus
GATAATGAGTGTAATTTTTTACCCACGAACATCAAAATACCTACAGCTAACCAGTTTTTTCAATTTTAAAGGTTTTTCGACAGGTGTGTACAAGTCACTAGCTATTCTTCCCTCGTTAAATGATGAATAAGTAAGAAGTATAACCTTTTAAATAATTAGACGAAATATCATCTTTATACTGAAATTTTACTCGTGAAAACAAAATAACAATCTACTAATACTACATTACATAATGAAATCAATGATGAGGTATCTTTACGGGGGAGGGGGGATATATATACTAATCGTTCACTTTTTTTTACAGGTAGCCTACTTATGTAATATGTAATATCACCTATTATTGAATGAGTAAAAAAATGAATAAATAAACAAATAAGTGAATAAATAAATACATACACGAATAAATAAATAAATAAATAAAATAAATAAATAGAACAATCAGAAAGTAGTACGAAAACAAGTACTAAACAGGATGCAACATTTGGAAAAATTGTTAAATAATGAAAAAAAAACAGTTATTGGGAAAATAATTCAGATGTAAGTGCTAAGTACATAGGTATTTCGAAAAAAGAATCGAGACATAACCACCGCATATGAATTTTACAATTTTCAAAGTAGCTAATGGAAGTTTATGGAATGTTACAGTTACAAACCTTCCTGACATGTGGAAAAGTAAAAAAAAAAAAAAAAACAGAAATATTTAATGTTCCTTTATACTTACTTCATCACCTCAAGGATAAAACGAATTCAGTGGATTTGTATTGAAAGCATTAAAAGTATCTTGTAATAAGTATATGTCGGAGGGTTTACCATTTAAAAAATATGGGCCTTTGTTCAAATTAAAGATATTTGAATTTTGATTTTCTACGGGCTTTATTTCCGGTTTGGGCTTAGTTTCTGAAGGGAATGTATGAATACTGGTGGGTTTTCCATTTGCTAAAAATGATAA
The DNA here is from genome assembly GCA_003261595.1 of Maconellicoccus hirsutus. Taxonomy (NCBI): domain Eukaryota; kingdom Metazoa; phylum Arthropoda; class Insecta; order Hemiptera; family Pseudococcidae; genus Maconellicoccus; species Maconellicoccus hirsutus. The sequence goes on from QBDW01001988.1 coordinate 950, forward strand.
AGGTAATTGAATAGGTAACGACGAAGGAGCAAAGGAAAGGAAAGGTTGAGAAGAATCTACATAACCACGGAAATCTGATACGTAAACATAAGGAGTTACAACGGGCATGCGATAGTAATACACTTGCGAATCTCGAAACAGTTCAGCCATCGGATGAAATTTCTGATCCAAATTTGACGCAGATGCAGATCTAGCTAATGAATTTAATCGATAGTCGTTATACATCGAAGGCATTGGCATTGATGTTGGCTCATAATTATAAATATTTTGAATTTTTTCGTCTGCTGTTGTAATGGCAACAAAAAGTAAAACGTGCAGAAAAGAAAACCTCCGCCTGATACTCATTTCATTGGTTTTATCAATTCTTGTAAAGTAGTGAACTGTAAAAAAAATCAAAACTAGGCATCGGTAAGTTTGTCATCGATGTTTATAAATTTAATGTTTTTCTAGTATGAACTAGGAATGAACCGCGAATTCAACTTGCAAAAAAATAAAAAATACAATACGATAAAGCGTTAGTATTTTTAATTATAAATTATATCTGATAAATTAATAAAGTTAAAAAAATGAATTAACGAGTGAGAAAAATAATAAAAGTTATTCAACGAGCAAAGTAGATAATATAATGATCATATAGAAGTAAAAAAAAATTAATTTTCATGTGGTCATGTTTGTACAGGTAGCGGCACCCCGAGCATTTAATCTCATGTAAAGTAACGACAATAACTTACCGGTAAAAAGAGAAACGATCAGCCTCAAAATATTGCTCACTGGTCGTATATTATTCACGTAACACGTATAAATGGCATAATAAATGTACAAAACAAATTATTTATCCGAATAAAAAAATTGTATACAATATTCCGAAAAAATTACACCGCAAATCTGCCGGTTGTCCAAGGTGTAAGTATTCGAGTTCAAGCACAAGTGAGAAATATTTTTTAGTAACTGCTATCCGATGTTTTTCCTACTTTACTCAAACTCTTTCAATAATTAATACCTCAACTTCAAGAATCTAGAGGCGGCAAAAAAAGAAATTCAGTGGGGAAATTATTTTACATTTGTGTATTGCAGTTTTCTAATGTAGTTATTCATATTACACGCATGACAGGCGTTAACTTTCCCCACTGGCCGCAATTCATGTAACCTTCACATCTGCTGCCGCAAATTTATCGTCATTAAAATGTCTTTTTTATTTATAGAGTCTGTCGTTATTTTATAAGATAGCAGTATTTTCTCGCTTGATAACTCCATTTCATTACTATTGATGATGACAAGGTAATATCACCTCTGAAAAAAATCAGCTAGGCGGTCATTTCAGATTATTATAGTCCACTATAACGCGTGAGTCTGGATTTCATACTGGGGAAAAAAATCGCAATGTTCTTCCCAATTATACGAGTAGAATGATTTTATTGAACAATAGATTGTAAGTAAATTGTTTCTAAATTCAATTTGTAAAAATCGATAACCATGTAGCCTAAATCAATTCATGACCACCGCAATTTACTTTCATGTGGTTATTACAATTAACTGTGATATAATTCATGTTTCAGGTAAGTATCAGCAACTAACTTATATAATGTGTTTTGTATGCAAAGCTTCAACGAGTATGACATTGACCTTTTACGCGGTTTTATGAACATATGTCTATTTACAGATACTTTTCATGGGTAATTAAATTCCAATTAATTGTTAAAACACAAAAAGTTGTTTGTGTCACGCAAAGCATCTCCGTACGGTGTCGACATTTGTAGCGAATATCACTGAACTATTTTTTATGTGAAGTTTATCGATAAAAAAAATTAATTTTTTATTGAAATGTTTTATTATAAGCAAGCTATCAGATCAAAACATGAAATCTATAAACAATTTACATCAAATGATTTAAATTTACTTGATAAACTATTTTGATGAATTTATTAAACATCTAAGTACGGTAATTTGGCAAGAATGAAAGCAAAATTACTTTTCTCATATGGTGTCTTACAGAGAGGTACCAATACGCACGTAATTACGTATGTATGTAACTATGTATGTTTCACTTCGTTGCACTAAATTCTCGATACGCGTCTTTCAGCATCCAATTTCATGAAAGTACCTATTTGATATTCTTATAAATGCACTAGAATGGAATTGCAAAAAAGAAATAAGTCGACTTCAATAGACCTTGGAAAAGGCTACCTCGTTAGGTACATATACCTGTTACTTTATATCAACTACTAATCATATGTGCATTATATGTACTGTACGATCTCACGTATTATGCATTGGGTGCGTGAAAAAGATGCTACTCTTGGTCATAGAAAATTGGCTCATTGAAAAAAAAATATATTAGTACTTCCTGAGTAATAATCTGATGGCACAGAACAGAAAAAATAAATTATTGAGTAATAATTTTATTGCAAGTTAGAACGCATTTACGAATAATATTCACTGAAGATACACGAAGTACATATAAGTAATCTGCAAAAAAAAAGTACACTCGAAGATATAAATTTTCTATCCTACTGAAAAAGACACATATGTGCAACGTAATTACAATTACTTTTCCTGAGATTTCATTCGATTAAGATAATTACAATTTTTATCCAGGTCCTAAAACGATTAAAAAATGAAATAAAAGTAGGCCAAAGTACATCGAAGTAAACTTACTTGTCCACTATTATAAAAAATAAAAAACGCCTTGGTCACGTAGATTGTCAATTAGTCCTAACCGCGAACTAATGAAACTAAAACAATATCGAAAGTGTTCCTTTTTTATTTCATTTTAAATTATTTTCTCATGTATTTCAAGCATGGCGAAGAGTTAAAGTACCGCTGAGTATCTAATGTGAAATACAATGAAGGGTGTTGAATCAAATTCACATAAATATAGGTTCAAACAATATTGCCAACGAGTTTCTGGCGACTGGTCATGAACTTGCATCTTATCTAAACCATTGAACTTTCTGTTTCATTTATTAGCTTACACATTGATGTCTGCGTACGTAATCACGGAATCAACTTCTAAGTACATTATTCTGATTACCGACTACAAGTACTGCTTACAACAAGTAATTATTATCAACTAACAGAATACTTTCGCGACCGCGTTACATTACAAAATCTGTAAGAAGAGACGCGTATAATTATTTTACCAAATTTAAAGATAGAGTACTTTTCCATGAATTTTTAATTTTCAATAAAATTTCTTTTTTTTCTCATTTTACCGAGATATAATTTCACGTTTATGTGGAGTGATAGGTAAACAATTATTTTTTTCACCAATCACTGATTTTGAATAATAATTCAAAAATTCGTCCATACCTAGTTTACCCAATTTTTTTCGATATTGTGACACCCAAAATGTATACTTGACCACTCTTACGTAAACAAACGAAGAACATTTTTTTATAATTATGAAAAATATAATCATGTATTTACACTTGATTTGAAAAACGAAAGTGTTTATGAATTTCGATAATGCATTAATGCAATTAACAGACTGAAACCAATTAAGAAGTACCAAAATACCAACGCATATGTGGTAATTTCATTAATTCGAATTCTAGACGCAAATCAATCTTACATGAACTATTTTTACATGCAGTAATTTTTATACTAAAAATACTCACTAAAAAGTTAGCATTTGCACGGTTTAGCAGCTTATGTGAAGTAAAAGTAAAATTTCTAATAAAGTAAAACATACAAAACTGTTCTTTAACCATAAACATGAGAATAAATTACATAGCTGTATGTAATTACCGTTGCTTCTATCGACAATTAAAAAATAAATCTCGATGCCTCAATACTGAACACGTACGATCTGAAGTAAAGGAATGCAAAGTAAACTCGAGTTAATAACTTTTTTGCCTACTTTTATTAATCAGCTATTTACAATCTTATAATTTCTATTTTACGTTTTTGCATGGGATCTAATAGATGCGAATCCAACGATATAACAGCATGTAATTTGATCGCAATGCATGATTGAAAATGCGCTGAGATATTCGCAAAGTAACTTCGTGGTATTAATGATTTTGTTTTTCTCTTAACACCACACGTATTCAATAAATCTACTTATTGATGATTCAATCTTCGATTTGGAGAATGGATTTTGCTGGATTTTCTTAAAAGACTGACTATCAACATTGATTTATGTAAAATAATTATTCATACTTTTTAATAAAGTAGTTAAGTAAGTATCTGCTCTGCCTACGTGTTTCTACATATGAAAAAACTCCACCGACATTACCATTTCATGTTCGATTAACAAGCTTCCTTGTCTTTATCAATTTCGAGGTACTTCATTTTTAACCTCAGTAAATAGAAGGAATGAAAAAAATGGCCATTGTTCAAGTTTCGAACGGATCGTGGTAAAACCTCGCAAACCCTTACATCCTGGTGCAGGTTTTATTATGTAGTTTTGCAACGGCGAAGAAAGTCAACGTAGAATCCTGAATCAACTGCATACAGTTTTTAACTGATAGTGGTGAAACGTGGTAGCAACAAGTAACTATTCGTAGTATAGATTATCGTCGCAATCAACGCAATAAAACTACAACTCAATGGCGCTGCGTTGATATAGAATTTTTAATTTTCGTTAATTTTATTTTCTGTATTATCCTTAAAACAGATTCGAAATGATGTAAGTGAAAAGTGAATCGTAGATATTTGAGACAAAAGAAAAAATACATCACATGTGATAAAATCGTTTTATTCATGAACTATACACTTTCTCAATGTATCGTAAAATTGAAGATTCATAATATTTTATCAAATTTCAAATTGAAATTATTAATCAAAATTATCAAGTTAAAAATCTATACAATTGCATTCCAAAAATTTTTAATCGTACGTTTTAATAATTACAAAACTTATAAAAAATTGTCGTAATTATCAACTTTCTATAGTTATTATATTTATATACACAATTTGGAATTGAAAATACGTCTCTTGCATGAAATCCGCTGTAAAGCTTTGATCGAAATATTAAATTTTCAACAAAGGAATTTCTCCACATCACTTATACGATATTATAAGTAATAATGTAAATATTTGTCAATGTATTTCTTTCATTTTTGAAAAATACAAAAAAAAACTCGAGTAACTTTAAAATTACTGTAAAAAACTTACAATTAAAATTGAAAAAAAATTAACTTTATGTTTGGAAAAAATGTATAAAATAATAAAACTGATTGAAACATTAAGTGATTTTTCAAAACTGATAAATGCAGAAAGACATTGGTTATAAATTCGCCTTCAACGACTTAGTCACTTGAACATAATAAGTTTCAAATCTTTCAAATGAAAAAAAAAACAAGCTACAAAAAGTTTATAAAAAATAAATGGGTGAAACCATTTTATCAATTATCAGATTATCACTATTTGAAATATTACTTTTTTGATGGTTTGACCGTTAAAACAAAACTCAAAACGAAGTTAACTCGCGTAAATGTTTAATAAAATTATTTGAAATTTCTTTCATTTTATAGAAATTTCTAATACCATAAAAATACTTACTTATTGTCTTTAAAAAAATTATAGCAAATGGTATTTCATGAAAAATTAAATTCGATAAAAAATAGTAAAATATTAAAAACTTGTACTTCGATTCAAAGGTCAAAATTCCTCCACTTTAACTGGCGTCTAAAAACTTAATCTTAAAATAATAATACTAATTATAAATAACTTTAGGGTACTGAATTGAAACAGTACCTTGATAATACAATAAATCAAGATGACAGCACAAACATTTTTGTATACGGCGAAAATAATGTAAATGATACACAATTTTAAAAAGTAAACGAAAAAACTGGAAAAAATATTAGGCGAGTATCAAATATTCCACCAAAGGAATAAAGTGATACCACGATTTTTAATTGACATACAATTCGGAGCAAAAGTTCAAACCGTTACGCAGAACTTGTTACTGAAGACGTTTGCGTAGCTATTGGTGTTTGACAATACGGACACATCTTCTGTGACGGTGCACAACTATGACATATAACGAAATGATTACAAGGTCCTAAAGTGACACTACGGTTGTTTTCTTCGCATAAAATGCATTTTGTCGCGGTTTGAAGATATAACACCTAAAATAAGAATAATTTTTAAAAATGAAAAATGAAGTTATCGTCTAATTAGGTAAAATAACAAAAATTCACTTTTTCAATTTCCTCCAAATCATTTTTCAACTGAGATTGCAACGACTTTAGAGCTGGCAATGATAAATTTTTTAGTTCAGATATTCTCCTTAATCCGTGCAAATAAGGTGATCCTTGCAATAAATCTACTTCTTTCTTTAAATCTTTAGCTTGTGTTACTGCCTACATATTGCAATTACACGTGAAATTATTTGAATGAAAAATTAAACATTAGTATTAAGAAGAGGAATTTTACTTCATCACGTTGTTGTTCTGCTATATTCAATTTCCTTTGTAAATTTTCAGTTTCTCTTCTTAAAAATTCAGTAGTGTTTTTTATTTTTTCCTGAAATGAACGCTTATTTAATGTAATCATTTTACTTTCGCCGCTACACAATAAATCAATCACCAACCTCCGAATTAAATGAGAAATTATTATTCAAAGGCAAAATTTGACGATTTATCACATTGGTGGGCGCGCCGACTACGCTTGAAGGTGTTAGCGAGAAGTCATATAACGGTGATGCAGTTCGAAATTGAGAGCCAACGGCGTTTAATTTATTGTTATTATTTACCGAATTGTTCGTAATACCTTGCAATGAAGATGTGTGATTTAAAAATGGAGTATTCTGAAAAACAAGAAAATGAATCAAAATAATTAATAATTGTCAGACGCAAAATTGCTGTTTCAAACCTACATCTAATTGTTCCTGGTGAAAACGCGATGAAAGGAATCCGGAATTCATTAAGGGAGAAGTCACTGGTGAAAAACGGTTCACTTGATTTTGATCATTTAAAGCGGAGTTTGGAATATTAACAGGGGCTGTTGGACATAGTATACCTGAAAAAAATCAGAAAAACGTTTTTTTTATTTAGTGAAATTCAAGCTGTATTCCACACGAATCATATTGTAACAAATTTATGACGACTTAGTAACACAACTAACCGGAACTTTGTAAGCCAGCAGAAATAGAATTATTAATAGATGAGCATTTATCAAATTCTCGATCAATTACTGAAGTTAAAGGTAAAGCGGCATCTTCCAATTGCAAATCATCTACTGCGGTACCTTTAATCGCATAAATTAAATATGACTTTGTGAAACTAAATTATCTTTACGGTAAAATAAACCAACTGACTTACCTAATACAGAGTCTATACTATCGTTGTTATATCTAAAATGACTCGACAACGGTGATAAATCTAATCCAGAATTTGTATTATTGTTTGTTAAACAAATTCCATTAACATTGCTAGGACTCGTACTAGATAAATTACTATAAGCTTCGTATAAACTTTGTTTTCTTTGAGCTCTTTCAATGGGATCTAATAACGGATCTGTTTCTATAGCAACTAATTCTTTTCTGATCAAGCTCTGTAATGAAAGGGCCATGATTAATACGTCTTGTTACACGATTTCTTTTTAAAATGCATTCAAATTACCGCTTTTTGAGCATCTTGTTCTTGTTGTTGCGCGTTGTGAATATTATTAAAAACCACCGATTCAATTCTCATTATTTGATGGTTGCTTAATTGAGCTCCGGGAGCCTTACTCAATGAGTTTTCCGATGCAATACTACTTACAGTATCGCTTTCAGTTAAATCGTCTGTTTCGTCCTACAAAATTGAAAAAATTGATATACCGATTAGTATTGTAAATCATAGTCAACGTGTTCTAAAAAAATTGAAAAACTTTTTCTAATAAAATCTTAAAATCTTATTGATACTCTTTACTTACAGATGTTTCTTGATTACAGTCATCTTCATTAGTCGCATGATTATCGTTTTTGGTTAAAATAGCCATATTTTCCAAAATTTCACTCAAACTTTTACCTACTTCTAAAGCAGCAGCCATATCACGTACGATGGTCATTTCCTCTGCAATTAGAATACGTACGTGATTAAATACACCAACTATGTACCAGTGCTATGCAATTTAAGATCCATGCATTACCGTCTAGATGCGCAAACGCGCAAAAAGCACCGCGTGGACAATAACCGGATTGCTGAACATCGTTACACTTCGATGATTTATAAATTTCAGGATGAAATTGTTGTTCTGTTCTCGTATGACAATAAATACACGTATCGCCATTTTCACAACTAGTTGGCTCGCCCCACTCGTCTCCATGTTTTACATTAGGACAAGGAGTTGATCTGAAAAAAATTTTTATAAATAAAAATAATCACCTTGAAAATTTACAAGATCGAAATACAAACCTATATTTATGTATTTGTGGATTTCTACGTTTATCTCTTATATTATGAAAATGGGGACAAGCGTATCCTTGACGACACAATCTTGGCGGTCTTTTACATGCTTCAGTTTTATAAAATGCCAATATAAACGCAGTGTCTGTAAATCATACACACGGATATTTAACAAAATAATACAAAACAATTTTAACGAGATTAAATATAAATTTAAAAAAATTACCTTGCCATTTAGGATCTTCACTCATTGTGTTTCGTTCTTTATCCAAAACATTTGGCCCATTATTATTTACCGTTGAATTAGCGGTGTTTTCTACTACATCCTGAGCCTGAAAATTGAATCAATTCAAAATCTATCCTCACTTCAAATTGAGAAGAAAGTTCGTCAAAAACATACCTGTAACTCTTTGATATCATAAACAGGAGGTCTAAGGTCGTGATTACCGTGAGCAAATGCACAATGAGGCCCGTTTTTTACACAATTTCCTCGATTGTCAGTATCGTGAACACATAAGCAAGTTTTATAATACCTTAAATGATACCTTCTCTCTGTATCTCCTGCAGTTCGATGCAAATACGGGCATCTGCAATGAAAAATTTTTCATCAGTTTCATACCTTTTAGTAAAAACACCCTCTATCAATCAACGCTCTCATTCCCGCGCATTCTTCAAAAATATTAAAAATACTGCACAAATTGAATAATTCCGTCAAGACATCGCAGCAAGCTCGATTTCACTACAATAGACACACATTAACTATGGATCCAGTAGCAATTTAGTACCCTTAAAAAGACCCATTTTGCATAACTTCTTCATAGTAATTCAGTGATAGATTATATGTATCGAATTGAAGGAATTATTTTTCCTCAGTAAAACACAATGGATAATACTTCATAATAATCATTTAATAATAAATACATATATATTACTCACTCGTCTCCGTCGGGACAAAGACCTGTTGTTTCGTCATATCTAGAACAGTAATTATCTGCGCTATAATTAAAGGTACCATCTCTTTTACGAACAGGTCGCCTGCGTCTTTGATTATGAAAATGCCAATTGAAGCAAGAAAAAGGTCGATGTTGAGAACATTTATGTTGTAGAAACAACGTACACTGTTCAACTCTGAATTCCTTCAAATAACTTTAAGAAATACAGAAATTAATTATATTGAAATGAAAATGGGAAAAATGGCGGGTAATATTTACGTGTAATGGTGTGGCTTTTCTGTAGGTGTAGTAAGTAAAGGTTTAGATTCCGATGGCATTTTTACAAAATTAGATTAAATCACTACTTTTTATAATAACTATAAACTGACAAAAATTAAACACAAATGCTGATTGCAATATTTGATCACGTGACGCTAACCATTTTATTAATGAATAAAAATTTCAAAGTTGATTTTCCATTAGGTTGTTACATTTAACTGCAACTATAGATTCTGAGCTGAGTATCCCTTTTTTTTTCGTTTTACATTTTTTAATATGAACTTTCGATGAATATGTACAATATAATAAGAAATTAAAAATCATTATGCTCCATTTCCATGTTTTACATCATTTTATTGAGATTTAATTTTTTTTGAAAGGAATTAACAGCTAAATAAAAAGACGCAAACCACGTACAAAACCGTTCAAGAATCATGCATCGCGCACACTAGGCGTTAAAGTCCACTAGTTTTTTCAAGTGATAAATATATTCGGAAATGCTCGGAAATCTTCGGATATCGCTTCGTTTAACTTAATTTCTATGTTATCACAATTTCGTATTAATAAAATCTGGAATATCAAAATTAATGTAATAATTTGTATTGTAATGAA
>QBDW01001993.1:0-13763 GCA_003261595.1 Maconellicoccus hirsutus
ATTTTCCTCTCAAGTCACCTCAAACTGTGCAGAAAATCCTCGACATAAATTTTCCATTTAATGTGTGGTTTATTTCATGAAATTGAGAATATTCGCCACCTTGAATAAAGTCCTATGACCTTGGTCATCAAAATTCTGAATAAACTTACCATTTTAGCGTTCCTTTGAGAATCCCTGAATATATTTCGACATTGTTGTAAAGACTCGTCACATTTTACACTTTAAAAAAGTACCCTTGAAAAAAAGCAACCATATTCCTATTATCTTCGAACTGGTTTTTATCGGTTTCTCAGGACATGCGGCAAAATGATTCTACATTGTTCAATGAAAATAAGCCTGTTTGGTTATGTGACCATTAAGTATAGATTTGCCAGACGTTTTTAATATTTTTTCGACCCTCTGTAAAGTGTTACGTTTTATAGTTGGAATCGAGGGATGAGTAGTTGAACCGGTTCATCGTTTCCCTTTGGAACTTGTGCTTTAAAATTATATTATTCGTTTATCTATTATTTATTGAAATATTGAACAAATTAATTTTTAACAAAATTGTTCGAGAAGTTTTGGTTATATCACTTGAAGACATCCTTATCCTTATCCCTTTTCTTTTTTACAAGATATTGCAGTCCTGCCAAATTAGAAATTGTTTATGCAAAAACCGCTGGAAAGCTGAAAATCGATATAAACCTTTAGATGACCATTACAAATAAAATGTGAAAAGTCCTCGTCGATTTTGACCCCTGCGGTCAATTTTTTGCGTTTTTTTCGTCATCAGTGGGTTTTATCTTTTTTCGTTGAAATAGCTCAGGTAAATATTGTAGATAAGAACATAAACATTATTCACAAAAATTGTCCAAATAGAGCTCTTTTCGCAATAAAATCTTGATAAAACCCACCGATGACGAAAAAAAAACGCAAAAAATTGACCGTTAACTTTGAAACAAGTGACGAAGATTAAAAAAAATTAAAAATTGATCAAATGTGAAACTTAATATACGTTTATGATTGTAAATTTTACGATCTTTAATATTAGTTATTATAAATTTTTTCGTAAATATCGCCGTTTTGTAATAAAACCACAAAATTGCAAAAAATTGAAAAAGTCGAAAATTTGCCACCATTTTTTTTCCGACTGTATAAAACTTACGTGAAGTTCAACACGTGCTTTCGATGTAAAATTTCATGCTCTACAATATCAGTTATGATACTTTTTTTCATAAAGGGCACCATTTTGTCATTGAACGAAAAAAAACAATTTCCCAATTTTTCAAAATTCGGCCCCCAACTTTGCGCAACCACCAGGGGAGGTAAAACCATTGTATAAAAAAAATCAGCAAAATCGGACAACTTTGAAATTTTTCGTCACGCCTAATACGCTGAGTGGGCATTTTGAGTCTGGCACGATTCCTCAAGTTTTCGACACGCGATATCTCGGAAACGGGGACTGAGCGGGGGATAAAAATGAAACGTTTTTTGTAGAGAATTCACTCAGCTTTAATTTTTAACTGAAGTATTTTTACGATTACACTCACGGCTGCCGAGGAAAATGTGAAAAACTGAAATTTTTGATCTTTGACCTTGAATAACTCAAGACGCAGAGGTCAAATCGATGAGGACTTTTGGTATTTTATTTGTAATGGCCATTTGATGGTTTATGCCGATTTTCAGCTTTCTGGCGGTGTTTGCATGTTCAACGTATATTTGTGTTTAATTTGATCGGATTAATTGACTGTTTAGAGGATATAATTATGAAAAATGGACAGAAAATATCACAAATATTATGTTTCGGCAACTTGATGCAGTCTATTCATCATTAAACTAGTTCGAAACAAGATAACGTTATCTTTACGAACTGCGATTATTATTTTATCAACAATTTAACATATTGCTTCTGTGAATATACCATTTTACTCTTACTTCAGGAGATATGCCCCTATTGACGATATTCTGCGACATGATTTTCTTAATTGCGTGCACCTCCGGAATAGCTGTTTCTGTTTTTGGACTTTATGGAATATTAAAAGTAAGCATAGGCGTTGAAATGAGTATTCATTGAAATTCATTCCAGTAAAATGGAGATGAATTTCCTAAATCTGTCGTGTTCTTGTAATTCCGAATTATTTTCATTTTCGCAGAATAGCCCGGAGTTTTTAAACCTGTGCTATTATTATTACTGGGTATACGTCGGGTATTGGTTATTCCTCGCTTTTATGGTAATTGTCTATCCCGATATACACCACGACATCACAATTTTCAGCCCTTTTTATTTCTTCGCGCATACTGGCGCCGCTGCAGAATACACCCTGGTGTTTGTTATCGGATATTTATTCTTAACAGGTTTGTGGTGCATTGTTTCAATGGCCTTTGGAAAGAATTACAAAGATAAATTCGTTTCAGCTTTTACTTGGTATATAACGATGATCATTGGAAGCTGCAAAGATTACTTGATGAACAACCAAGGCCCCGGAGGTGGTCTAGAGCGTGATATACCGGATCCTACCGCATTAGGATATAGCGCCTCTTTCGAGTAGTTTCCATTCCTTTGTAAAACGGATATAATTATATTTATTAAATATCGTAATCTCTGACCTCAAATCTGTGCCATATACGTAGCTTATTAAAGCGTAAATATGTTTACACGTCGAAGCGACCATTAATGACGTATGGGTGATTTTTGATCTATTGATTCGCATTTAAATTTGTTCCAAAGATAAGATTATGGGGAATTTAACTACTTTATGAGAAACAACGTAAAACGAAATTAATCTGATAACCTTCGTGATCGTTTTCAACGCTTGTAATTTTTTTCATATCGCAATGAGCATTTGTATTATTGACTTTATCGTGAAGTCATCACTAAACCGTCGCTGCTGTTTCGCTCGAGTGTGTTAAAGTTATGGTGGATTTTTCGTTTTATTTTTCACATCGATGGAAAAATGTCTCAGGTAAATAAAATCAACTACGGATGCAACTTGCAAACTGGCACGTTGCTGTTGTTATGGATTTTCGCGGTAAGTATTACCCTCTTTGAAATATCCTTCTGCGCATCACTTATGGGACTGGTTTATAATATATGATATATTTGTTTGATTATATTAGATATTTTGTGGTTTTAGCGTAGTAGTAGACGTTTACTATATGTCAGCAGGATCGCAATCGAGGATTGAAGGTAAATTATTGGTGAGTAATATTGTAGTCACAACATAATCAACCTTTGTTTGTTAGAATTTCCTTGGGATAATTTCAAATCGACTATCGCGTTTGTATACAAACTCAGCGTATTTACTGTCGCCGTTGTTGGACTTTACGGAATACACAGAGTGAGTCAGCAGAATTTCCTAATCGTGTGTATTTATTACATAGAAACTCGTGTAATATTCTTTCAGAATAAACCTAAATACTTCACAATCTTCTACTACTTCAATTACTTCCAGTTATTTTTAATAAGCATCTTTATCGTGTATTTATTCATCGATCCCATCGAACACGGTAAAATCATTCTCTCGCGATCCGATATAATCGCCGAGGATCGTAATAGAACGATTTTGCTGACATTGCTGTTACTCTGCGGATTAGGTAAGTCATCAAAATAACGTTTGTTGATCTTCGATTGTAACATTTCTGTCGAATCAGCATTTCAGATTTATTTCATCGTCGTTGTAAAGAATTATTATGAGATGATGAGGGAACGTAGTTCGTCTAGGACTCATATATTAATTTTCGCTCAGCCTGATAATTATGGTATAGTTTAACTCAGCAGTTTTTTTTGTTGGTGGAAATTTCTCGTCGACAGGAGTTCCTCAGGAATTACAGAAATTTTGGTATTCGTTTATTTAAGGGAATTTTTCAACGTTTATTTATCTATTATGTTTATTATAAGAATAAATTTCTTTACTTTGTTGAATTTGTCGGGTTTCATTTGATGTTAATTATTTACATGCTCAAATATTATCTAATCAATGGGAAAGGAATTCGTTGGTACGTATTACTAACGCGATTTTTTTTTTGAACATGTGAGTAATTAATGAGATGATAAAACGATAATATGCGTACTGCCTTTTTCACCTTACGAAAAAAGGTGATATCTTTTATTTTTTTTAACTTTTAATATTGGAGAGAAAAAAAAGAGCATCACTGTCGATAAAAATAATGAAACGTGAAACAAAACACGTCATGAAAGCAAAAATTGACTCATTTTCCAAAGACGAGGAAACCGTCCTAGCCTGGCTCAGCATAGGCCTTTATAACCCTCTCACTCGTTCTTACTGGATCGTGGGCCTCTCTAGAGTATGAACACTGCTATGTAAAAATGATGGTTACTCACTCTTCGGTGAGATCAATTCATCTACATCGTGATTGTATCTTTTATGAATTAAATTTCCGCAGAAATGACAAAATTTCGCAATTTTTTCTATAAAAACCCTAATCTTCAAATCTTCAGTTAGAAAATCACTGATGAAAATATCCTCCAATCGAAAAACCAATACCGTAGTCTGATTCAGCAGCTTAAAACCCTCTTTTAAGCCCCAGCCATCCTCGAGCTGACACCCGTCTTGGGGTGAAAACGCGAAAAAACGTAAACTTGAAGAGTCGTAGTTCCCATTCGGGGTGAACTAGGGGGCTAAAAATTTATACGAGATGGTTACTGTTGTAACGTTACGTGAAACGAGACGATTTTGTTTGAAAAAAAAGTAACGTAACGTGGAACGAAACGTTTCCGTTACTGTAATTATCAACATTCAATTTGGGAACTCCAAAACTCCTCCTCTCCAAACAGTCATATCCCCTCCCTCTTCAACTTGAAAATTTTATTCGATGACGAATTCAATGTAGATTATATAATCATATAACTACTGTTGCGCTACAATCAATTTTTTTCGTGTTACTGCGAAAAAACGTTGTGAGACTAAAATTCACAATAGGGCAAAACGTACCCCTGAGATAATAGGGGGCTCCTCAAATTCGTAAATTGTAATCAGGGCATCGAAATTATTCAGCTGTTCCGGTTCCGTCCCTCCCCCCTTTTGCATAATTCAAAATTATTTTTATGGGACTAAAATGGTAATTCCTGAGAAATTACCACAGTGATTTACTATCAAAACTTCGTAAATTTTCTAACATCGAAGTTTTTAATTTTTCGTTTGTTATTGGGAGATTAAAGGTGATAAGGTGAGAATAAAGTTGAAGATACGGTAGATATTAATACACGTTGGTGTGTGGTAATAAAATTTGGTGACGAAAATTTACCATACAAATGAACATATTTTCCTGATTTTTAACTTATTTTCAGAAGCATAATCTATTCCCTCTTTCCCTTCGCATTTTTGCGTGTCCACTGTTTTTTTTTGTTTCCGTATTTTTTTTTTTTTTTTTCGTTTATCTGTTTCATTGTTTGACTACTGTGTTACTTCGTGACTTCGTGTTTGTTTTTGGGTTTACCGGTGTTGTGTGCGTATTTTAGTTATAATCTAGAAGAAATTTAATCAACTGATAGATCAATAACCATGCCTTTCATTCAATTAAAAGAATTCGGCTGCGGCTTGAGTGTTCGTACCGGCACTCAAATAATCTCGTGGATAATTTTGGTAAGTATTTAAAATACTATTTTGTGGAATCGCTCATTTCCCAGTCTCATTTTCCACACGTTTCCATTCCTCAGATTAAATCACTTTGTAGCTCTTCTGGAGTTTATTAAAGTGATTAGTCAATCACTAGGAAGTTGTTGCATCGTGGAAATTGTAGAAAAAATTTCGCTTGATTCTTGAGACAACTAAAATGGTAATTTGAGAAGGTGTGCTCATAAACCCATTAGAAATGTTTGGAATTTGGGAGGAAATCAGCGATAACGTTTAACGTTGTAATCAAACGCAATTGTTTTGATGAGATAATTTGTTTCAGTTTTCCTCTTTCGTTATTCTTTACGAAATAAATTATTACTATTACATTACAAAGTCAAAAAAAGTTGGATGTAAGTTGATGCCCATGTATATTTTCTTCTCGAGTGTACTCCCTTTAAATTTTATTAAAAATTTTTTATTTTCAGATATGGAGTCGCCATTAACGTTATTAATATTCAACTCAATCTTCGGAATCGGAACAAGCTTAAGTGCACTTTATGGCGCTTATCATGTAAATACTTGTGAAATAAAATCAAATCTTCGATTATTTACTTGTTTACAGTAATTTTTCTATTTCAGAATATCAGATTATGGTTGAAACCTTTAATCGTTTTCTTCATCTGCCAATTTTTTGTAATCGCAATTATAATTTACATTTATTTCATGTTAATTTACCCCAGTTCTGGACAGACCACGAATCCCAGGAAGACAAGATTTGTTATCCTTAATACAATCATGGGGATAGCTTTAGCAACCGGTACGTCTTATTTCACTACCTTTGAAAGTAATTACTTGGAGTAACTGTAATTACGATATTTCTCCAGGACTCTTTAGCTACGCGCTGCTTACGCTTTACACGTACTTCAGGGAAATTTCCGATTCGATCGATGGCCGTGAGTATTTGTTACCAGGTGAAGATCACCACCAAGTGCTCCTGAACGATGACAATTTCCCGTCAAATATGACCTCAGTATCATCCCATACCACGAGGTCGTACTTGACTACGACACGTGTCGACGAACGGGGCAGATTTTTGAATAATTTTTGCCCACCTCCTCCGGCGGTCATCAAAGAATCTCCTATACCTGATTCTGGTGGTTCGTATGGAATCGCCTCAAGCTAATGTGGGATTAGTCGTATCGATTGCTCGTTCGATAATTTGAGGATTCTCAGTGAATTTATGTCATGTAGATGTGATGTATTTTTAATGTACTGATGAGTATTATCAATTACTTTGTTTTTTATTGTTTTGAATTCATACTCTTGATTTTGTATTTCTGATTTGATTTAGTTTTAAGCGTTTGAACTTATCGGATATATTTTCCAGACTTTCCGTCTCGTTTTATAATATCATTTTATAATATAGGTTTAGCTTTGAATATTTTTAAAATTTGAATTAAATTGTTTTTTTTACTATATTTGAATTTTTTTCATTTTTTATTTTTCAAGTTACAGAAAAAGATGCATGACTTTTCCTTCTATATGGAAACTTCTTCAAGTAGCCGGCTCGGAGTTTAACAAGGGTAGAATTTTTAGAAAGAGCATGTCTAAAAACCCTCGAGGTCAAAATTTCAGCTGCCCAAAATCACTTTTCGATTTTTGGCGAATTTTTGAAAACCACCTCACAAACTGACCGCTTTACATCCAACTTGAAAATAGAATAAAATTACCTTCCTCCTTAAAGACTTCATTATCCGATGATCCTGTCGCAATATCATACTTTTCCATTTCCTAAATTTCTCCGGTCTTCTCTCAAAAATCTAAACTCCCCTCTCCCAATCATGCCTCTGGCCTGGGCAGCAGTATACAGCACGTTAAGCTAAAATAGTAAAAAGCACGGAGTTCCATTGAAAGTTTTCCCCTCTCATATGAATAGTTCCTCAAGCATTTAGTAAATTCTAGAGAAAATATTGCGCTGGAGACTCTAGAACGGCTTGGCAACGTAAAGTTTGGATTCGGTAAGTCCGAATCATCCATGGTCCGAATTAGGGTGAAATATATTCTGCGCAATTT
This sequence comes from Maconellicoccus hirsutus, assembly GCA_003261595.1. Classification (NCBI taxonomy): domain Eukaryota; kingdom Metazoa; phylum Arthropoda; class Insecta; order Hemiptera; family Pseudococcidae; genus Maconellicoccus; species Maconellicoccus hirsutus. The sequence goes on from QBDW01001993.1 coordinate 7,629, forward strand.
TCCACCATTTTCCCAAATTAACTCGATTTTTTTTTATAGTAAATAGTGCATAGGTAAGGTACGTTATTTTTAAGAATTTTCAACAAATTCGCAACAAATCGTAAGTGAACTTGGACTGTTAAAATTTTGGTCTTGGGGCTTTTTAAACATGCTTTTTCTACAAATCCTACTCTTCTTCGAATCCGAGCCAGTAGCCTGAAGAGGTTCCCTTATTAGGCGATAAAAATATTAATTTAAGTATCATCACAATTCCGCTTTATTCGATTTAGTAAATAAGATACTAATTATTTCTTAAAATTCTTCATCAGGGCATCGGCCTTGTTTAATGTTTCCTTATTTTCGCATTCTTCACTTCGCCTACTTGGTTTCATACCTGTTCTCGATTTATTGTTTTTCTTCAAATTAACCAATTATTAATGAATAATTTTACCACCTCGTGGCTCGTAATACCCTAATTCATAGAAAGATAATTTATAATTTATTTGGCGTAACTCACAATCAACTTGAATTTTTTCCTACGTCAAATGTATAAATAAACATTACAAAATTTATAATTCGTTCAAGGCGAACGCGTCAAATTTTCGGGTTCTTGTCAATATTCAAACCGCAGTCTTGAATAAATTCATCTCAAGGCGGAAATCCCGCGTGTGAAATAAGTCGAGATATTTCCCAGTTACAATGAGTAATCCCATTAATTAGAATCTAGTCCGGTAATCCAATGGTCATCGGTATCTTGGTCAAAATTCCCCGTGGAATTGCTCGTATCTGAAGTACTCTCCTTTGGACCTTTGGAGGCAACAAACATGTACTTTATAAACACGTCTCTCAGAGAATCTGCCCGACAAAGACTCAGTAGCTTCTGTTTAAGTCATCTCAAAACATTCCTCGATGGTTCCAACGCTTTATCAGCTGAAATTTATGTAGCAAACTTCTTCTGATGCAACTTTCGCGAATACTTTGCCTTCGAAAATAACTTTTCTATACAATACATGGTAATATTTGTATAGAATCGTGGTGAAGTATAGTTTCATTCCTGGAACATTCCCATGTCACGATTATTATAATGAAATCGAGGATATGCGCATGCGTCGTAACTGAACGCGGGCGCATGCGTCTCAACATGACGCATGCGCACATTACCGTTTCGCTAGTAAAACAGCGCATACGCGTCATAAAACGTACAAGTATGACGTTACGCGTTATTAATGTACTAATTTATTTTCATTATTTTTATTAAAAATTGGGGTTAAAAATTTGAGAAAATTTTGATAAAAAAAAATTAATTCATAAGAAATGATATTACTTTTTTTTGCCTGTTTTAACTCATTAATAGATACAAAAATACTCACCCAAAACAAATATCAAGCACGCTAATACCAAAATTGCAGCTTCATCGTGCACAACGAAGTTCGTATTTCCGAGAAAAGTCGCATTGAACATTAATCTGAGCAAGGTCAATGGCAAAAATGTCAAATGACTAGAATCGTAGAATACCAAAAGAGTCATCCAAAGGAGATCGAATATTTTGAATACAAAAAATGGTAGCAAAGCTCTGGGTTTTTTCTGCAAAATATTCGAAATTATTGAAAAACTTTACGATTATGAATGAAAAAAAATGGACCATTACGTACTTCCAATATCCCATAGAATCCGGTGATTCCTGTCACCACGTCCACGACGAAATAACAAAATAGAACACTTCTGTTATAATCTGCGCAGATTATTAATAAAAATTAATCATTAGAAATTGAAGACGAAAGTAATATATTGATCATCCTCTTAAAACCCCTTTTCCTAGCCCACTTCATATCTCTATAATCTCATATACTTTACCTTCGGACATAAAATCTGACTTTTCTATCACATATTTGGTAAAGTACAATGCACCGCATATCATTGACGACAACTAAAAAAAAATTATGGAAATATTCTGAGATTATTAGCATTCTTCTTATAGCATTATCGATGGGGCTCGCGCCAATGTAAATAACTTCCACAGAAACAATCTGTTCAATCACCTTTTGTTTATGTATCATGTTCATTTCAATACAAGATGTGTTAAGAACCAGATGAGGAAATTTTACAAACATAGAGAATATTTTCATTTGTATGTTCAAGTTCAAACGATATCGATAGACGAATTCGTGTTTTAAACTACTTTATCCATGTAAGTCTTACCAAGGTCATCATCTCGGATTTTATGATGAATTAAATTATTATTGCTGGAATTTTATCGCTTTGGTTTTGGTATTGAAAGACGAGGAAAAGGAAGATTTCATTGATTTATGACAAGTTGTGCACTGAATTTTTACTTAAAATGAAAGAAAATTTATTTGGAAAAATTTGTTTTCGAATTATACACAAAAATTAAATCAAAATATGAGAAATTGAAAAGAAAATGTAAAAAATTTTCCAAAAAAATTGAATTTCCGAAATAATTAAGAAAATAAACACTAATTACTACGAGCTCTCTACACGTGTATTTACAACTCTCCGAGAAAGAATTATCAGTCACGTGCAAAATTTCGTTATAATTTCATCGCCACATATAAAAAAAATACGTAGAAAAGCGCTAAAAAACTTACCACACTGATACTTAAATAAACAATGGTAGTGGCTTTGAACGTACAACTAACGGCATCTCCTTTGAAGCACATTTTCAAAACACATCGAGCCAATTTTACCGCTGCAAGTGTAACAAAAATACCGTAAATTTTCTATAAAAAATAATACTACAATTTAAATAACCGAGCGCGCGAGTTACACGACGGAAACCTCGCGGAAGAATAAATTCTGTGGAAAAAATTTCGTTTCTGAACTGGTTTCATGGGTACTTCGTCGTCATCGTGACTACACTCGGTCATGTCGTCCTGCTACGACATGAAATCTTTATCAAATCGTAGGTAATTACATTGCACTTACCGGATTCTAAACGTATGTGCAGGTATTTGAATAATTTCCCGGTTATTTTCGCAGGCCTGCCAACTACGGCGAGTTTTATAGGAAATGAGAATTCAGTCGCGTCTTTGAGTACACGTTCGTCTGTGAATTTTAAAAATATTCCGAAAAGGTAACTATAGACTTTGGGCAGGGGTACGATATCGTAAATGAATAAATTTCAGAATTTATTTTTAAACTTTTTCGTTTAATTTGACTATTTTTCAAAAAAAATTTACGATTGTTTATTTTAGAATTTTCTTGGATTTATACAACTTTTATAAGACCAAGATTACGATCGCATTTTCGTTTCTTGAAAATCAAAATTGATTTCCAATCGTTATAATACGAATAAATTAATTGAAAAAATTGAAAAAAATTATCAGAATATCTTTCAGGTGTACACAAGCAAAAAACTATGCTAGTTTTGTTTTAAAAATTGACAATTTTTATGTACAAAATTATCACGTTGATTTTCATCAAGTGCCCGTAAACTCGGAGTCTCCCGTCAAGCACCAGTGGTGTGTTCCAAGTAACGCGCATCCTTTGCCCGATACGAACATATAAAGAGACCGCTTGGGCTTAGCGGCCGACCCCAATCGACGGGCTGTCGTATTAAAAAATAAGTTTTCTTGGCTCTGATTCGAACGAAACTTGAACTTTTAAAAAGAATATGTTAAAGTGTACTCATGAGCTAATTTTCAACGGCTCTTTATTTTTAAATTTTTAGCAAATTATTGAAAAAAATCAACTTTTTCTACAAAAAATTACTTTTTTGTATCGTGGTATTATTTTAATAAAAATATTGAGTAGTGTCTCCTCTCAAAGTGAACCTACTGAAACCGAATTACTCGATTTTAACTCGTTTTAGGGGCTCCACCGTGATTTTTTATTTACTCTAGGATTTTTTCAAACTATTTTTCAGATGTTTTTTGACCATTTGAAGCAGAAAAAAATTAAAAAATTATGGAATAATTTTCTAAATTTTTAAAAAGTTCTGCTTCGGGATTTTTTTGTTTTTGTTTTTTTAAATTGAAAAGAATTCTTTATGAATATTTCATTACAATTTATCAAGTTTTTGTCACCCTTTGAATTTTCATTGCCTTCCCTCTCCCATCCAATTACTTTCGGTTACGTCCCCTATCCTACGTTGACTTATAAATAAAGCTAAGTATCTGATAATGAATTTTACCATCAATATGAGCACTTATTCGCGAATGAACCGCGTTTCTTCGGGAGCCTGCAAAGAATACGACACCGCAGCATATCCTATGGTATTTTCTCGTTTCAGTTTTATGCAATAATTATAAACCACAATAGTGAAATAGACGTTGATCACTTTGAAAACAAAAATTATAAAAAATCATTTGATGGTTTGCCTAGCAGAGTCTACTTCGAGACCGTCATGACATGTATTCTCATACTTACTCAGAATTACAGAAAAAATAATACTATACACGAAAGGTTTACGAGAGAGGAATTTATCAATAGTACGTTTGGTTTGATCATCCAATACAAATTTAGCAATTTCGTCGATAAGTTCAGTCACGTAGAAGGATTCGTTACACCAAAACCATAAGAAAAATACTGTGTAGAAAAACAACAAGACAAATTGGCAGCAGATGAATGGTACCAAGAATTTCGCCCTATCCTGTATAATTTTCAAATAATATTAACGGACGTATCGATGGAAAACTTAATCATAAATGGGATTACTTTGCCTATCACTCTGATTCCTGTGATGCAAGCTATGATCATGAAAATCGAGCTGGTGAAATTATAAACAATGTAAGCATCTGTGAAACATTTGCTGATAAATTCCGAATAATTGGAGAAAATTAGATATTTATAACTTACATCTTGATGGTTCAATACGATTTATATCTTGTTTACGGATTTCTTTATACAATAAATACAATTGATAGGCGGCGAAAAACTGTAAAAATTGATCTGGATGTTAATAACTTATTAATAAGAGGATATTTGGTACTTACAGCTTTCAATGTTAAAAAAGCGATGGTTCCTGTTCGAAGTTGACATCCGCAACAACAATGCTGCAATTGGAACATATTCAGACATCAATAGAAATATTCAAAAAATAACTTCAAACTCACCGAAAAGAATAGCACTCGATGTATATTGATAAAAACAAAATATGCTCGAGAATTCTCGACATGTTTGCGTTTGATAATAAATTAGGCACTTTTTGACGTGACTTTTTCGGAATTTCCTCGTTAAGAGATATCTGTCGTATCTAAATATCGAAAGTTAGTCTAAATTGAAGATATAATTTGACGGATTATCGTAATATTACTCGAACTGGTCGAAGAACTCGGTGAATTTCGGTATTCTTTTTTACTTATTGGGGAATCTGGCCATATCAACAATGATATTTGGATAAACGTGCAATACATAAACCACAAAATACATCCTAGAAGAACTTCAAACGAAACGTTAATATTTGAAGTCCGTAAAACAACGTTACCTGTACCTATTCCCAGGCACATTAAAGATGTTCTTGAATTACTCGATATTATAACGAACAACGAGGACAAAAGTAAAACCATTATCATCGACGGCTCCGCACCATGTATAGCTTTGAGTATAAGCTCCGAAAATGAAAACTTCACTAATGCGAATACAACTAAATGCATTATCATTAATGGTACCATCAAAAAAGGCCAATTCTGCAACACGTCACGTTATTCTTATAGAAACTTTCAGTCATTAAAAAACAATAGCCTCAAAAACGTCGCTACTCACCATGAACATTCCAATTAATGCCAATGCACTCGAGATGAACAATCCAATGGATACCTTTAAACATCCGCGAATAAATTTACAAAGGAAGAAATGATACTCCATGGTGAAAGGGAAGACTAATCGTTGTATGCAAACGATACTTATCACCTGAAATTCGTCGATATATTTTTCATCGTAAAGGAAATATTTACTCGGTGATATACTTACTAAATAAATTATACAAATTATTGCCGCTACTATTTTATAATTACATCTTATAAAGCATATGAAACTCGGCGAGTCACTCATTTGAATAGTATTATTGTACTTAGAATTTTGATGAAAATTATCTCGATGGAATTAATTTTTGTGATTTTTTCAAAGACCTGAGAAGTGGCTGGTAATTGTTGGCTATGTTTTTTTTTTGACGCTGATAAAAGTAGTAATAAATTATGA
>QBDW01001999.1:0-11079 GCA_003261595.1 Maconellicoccus hirsutus
CTGGAGCATCGCTGCGCCCAATTCGCTCAAATTCTACCACGTCAACACGAACCAATAGTAAACCATTTTATCGCCGCGACACGCTACGTTTCGGCAAAGACGGTCAAAACGTGACATCGAATTCTCAACATAGTCAGCGCCTCATCCCAACCTCACCTTTCATCCGACTTCATTTTCACTCGTTTTTATTTCCAAAACGCGCTCTTGTCATCGTGCATTGGATACGATAAAACGATATAAAACCTTGCCCCCTCCTCCTTCCCTCACGCACAACGTACACCGGAACACAACCGAACGTACGACGACGACCACGCTAAATCGAAACAGAAAAAAAAATGAACAAAACTCGACGTAAAAGACGACGACGACGTCGACAACTCGGCAAAAAAAAATACAATCTTTCGTAATTGAAAAAGTGACCCAGTTCGAACATCTATATAACCATGTCCCAGGAAGCAATAAAACCGTTCAAAGTGTAGTAAAAACCATTTAAAAAGGGAAAAGCAAAATCATCCGAGACGAATAAATAACCCCCAATCTGAAGAGACCCGCGCTAAATATCGCCTCGGTAAAAACGAAAAAAAGAGGAAAAATTGCCCAACCCCGCAACCTCCCGATGTCCCACCGCAACATCCGCAAATTCCGTACGTGTTAATTTACCTTTTCTTTCGCCTTCTTCTACTTCCACATTTCCTTGGTCTATTTTTTCTTATCTTTGCACACGATGCGCCGATGAAATGCTGTCTCTCTCGTGACGTCGTCGTCGTCGTCGCAAAACGACGTTGCGTAGATTTCCCTCCGTTTTCCTTATTCATTTTTTTTACACGTATTTACACACCTCGACTACATCTTTGTACTTCCTTCGAACCCGCGCTGCTCGTGATGATTTTACCCCAGATTACACTCGGTAACAGACCTTTTTTTGGCGTTTTTCTCTTCCTCGTTACTCGAATATTTCTTCTCGTCGTTAAATTAGCAGCACGTTGCGCAAGGTTAATTTTTTATTGGAGAAGGGAGAGAAGGGATTATGCGAAAGAGGAGTTCGAGAGATTGTTATAAACTAATATATGTGATTTTCATCACAATGCAGGCTGATCATCGTCGTTTATGAACGAATCACATTTACTCTCTTCATCGTGAGTTTGAGGAACAAGTGGCATCAATGCATGAACATTAATGGAAAATGAATACTTTTTTTTCACGAATAAAATTATTCAATTTTCGTTTCCAATTCCTCCCTTAAAAATAAGACAATCTTTTTGGACATCTTCTCTCCATTTCTGGACATCACTTCTCCAACTCGAAGAAAAAAATTCATGAAAAACCCACAAATCTTGTATCTTTATACTTCCACATACGAGAAATAGCTCAACTCCACCTCTCCTTCTGCACATCCATCGAGATATTTTTTCCGCAACAGTTTCCTCGTGAATCCGAGACGATTTATGGCCCCCTCTTCATCCCCTTCATCCAACATTACCACGCGCATATCACCACTAAGCGTAAAAAAAAACCCCAAACCAATAAAAATTCGCAGATTTCACCTCCCTTACGTCGTCGCTCGCACACATCCACAACTCGTTTACCATCTCCTCGACACTAATAAATTTCAAGGTTGAATTTCACGCACGCAAAAACTCCGATTCGGCGAAAAAAACTCCATGCCAATTTTTTTCCCCGTATCGACCATTTGGCGAATTTAAAAATTGTTACAGTGTTTGACAGTGATAGCGAGTAATTTATCGTTTCGAGTACTCCCTCCTTCGGCCCTTCGCACAACGAGCGATTTTCTCCATTTCGAGAACCGTTCGTTTCTTATATAAACCTTTCATTGCGGGTTTTTCGAATTAATATGAACGAGAAAGATATATAGATGTTTTACGCCAACGACGGAGCAATTATTCTAATTGAAAAATGTACGTGTGTACATGCTGAATCGTTACGAGAACAACGAGAAGATGGGGGGCAAAAATGAGAAAAAAATTGCAAATTTATGTATCACGGGTCACCAAAGAACTTACTAACGTACTCTTTTTCTCCCCCCTTTTTTTTTTGTTACCATTACTTCTCTTTATCTTACGTTTTGCTGGATACGTATTACGTATACGAAAATATTGAAATTTATCGTGCGTCGTCAGTCGGATTTTTTTCACGAGTTTCGCAGTTTCAAAATCCAATCCGTTTTTTTTCGTTTCTCCAAATTATAGCTTCGCAGAGAAGTTTCGAGTTCAAAGATAAGTACAACGTGGTTGAATTGATATCGAAAAGTATTTCAAGTAATCACTCGTAATTACTCGTCAATAAGAATTTTTTTTTGATTTTTCACGCTTAATCTAACAAAAAAAAACTATAAAAAATGGGTCTTCGCTGGAAAAATTTCAAAAAAAATTTTGAAAAAGAATTTGAATTCTTTGAATTTCCAGTCTTTTTTCCAGAAATTCAAAAATTATCCGAATTGAAGATCAACACGTAGTGCAGTTTTCTTCTCATTGTCAGAACAATAATTGCAATGCATAATAAACACCATGAGTCCATGACTAATTTTTTTATAATTTGAATTGAAAATCATACAACATAATATGTATTTGTATACTTTGATCCACGTTAGAGGAAGTGATTAATCTTCGGTAAATTTCCAAAGAACAAGGCATATGTGTAAGATCCACAATTCCACATTGTCACCTTTCGAAACAGAAAAGCGAATACAATACAATGCAATAATACTCAACAAGAAGCCTCAACTCGTCGCAATTCATCTCTTTCATCTTGCGAAACACTTCTGGAAAAATGATTTTCCAAGACCTTGATCTTCATGAAGTCGACCGAACCGAAGACTCCGAGCTCAAGGTCGTATATATGGTTTGCGCATCTGAGGAAATCGAGATCGCTGTTGATTCGGTTGTCTTTTTGGATTTCTTGAATTTTTCATTCTTCTGCATCGTTTTGTCGGCAAATCGAACAGCCACGTCCGTCTTACCAAACACCATGCACATTTTTCTGATGGTTTTGACGCCGGCCTTTTTAATTGCATCGTCGAAAACACCACTATCGATTTGCTGCACGCATCGCACAGCCACAGCGTCCAAGTCATCTTCATCGGCCGCTAATTCATATTCGATGACCATAGCAAGATCAAGAGGATCTTTAGATATCGGTATGACAGCCACTGCCAAGGCTCCGGTACCATTCACCTCTGAAAACTTCACCATATGGGGATCGTGAGACCATTCCATGGAACCGAACAACGCTATCATCATGGAGTTGTACTGTAAAATATTCGTTCCCTTTTTCACGATTATGTCACGCCAACTCTTTTTGAAGTTTGTCGAATAGCCCGAAAAAAGATGCGCGGTCAACTCAGGCCACGGCGGAATAGGCATCTGCAAAAAGGTACTATTCACTTCAAACGTCGCTCTCACGAATTTCTCTATTTGCAGATAAATCCTCAGTTTTGCTTCATCGTTCGGTATATTAAGTAGCACATTTCCTTCTACGTCGGCAGCACCATTAAACAATCCGCAAAAGTATAACGCCTTTAACGCGTTCGAAGGCGAGCAAAGCTCGCGACAGGTAATTGACTCCATCGACTGAATCACTCCTCCGCCCAAATATAACTTTTGAAGATATTGCTGCACAGTGCCATCGAGCTGATACCCAGGACACGTCCTTTCCCAAGACATATCTTCCTCGTACTTGCCAGAGCGAGAACTAGAACGTATCCTGAAGCGCTCCATGTTATGATCGAGTTTCCCAAGACCAAGATCAACATAGACACAACTAGGATTAAAAACCATTCCTTGATAACCTACTCCACCGCAGCGAATTTTCAACTTAGCTAGTATCCTCCTCTTACCTGGCACCTTGTCCAACAACTCGTTCATTTCGCGTAGTCCGAATCCGTAAAACTGGCTGAATCTTTCATCATATGCGCTTCCTTGCATCAGCGTCTGATCGCCCAGACGTGAAAATACCTTATTACGCACATCCTCTAGCATCAAGACTCCGGTTAGTATTGCCTTCTGCAGATACGCGTTGTCGACAAACGTTCGAGCATACAAATCACCAAATAATTCCATTATCTCTTCTACTTCGTCCCATTTAACGGTTAAATTCACCATGAACGGTTGCTCGAAGTCGTCTACCAATATAAATACCTTTTCTTGGCAATGTTTATACAGCAGTTCACTAAGGAACCTCAAACCGTCTACCACCTCTTCTCTGTTAAGCTCGAAAAATGCCGAAAGTCCGCAATATTTGCCGAATTTCAGCATCAACGATTCGTTTCCGAGTACATAACGCGCCAAGTAACTTTTTCGTTCCGAAAACTCTCTCGCCAACTCGTCGCGTATCATATGTAACACACTAGGAACATATCCAGCCGCATCTACCAACTTCTTTCTACGCAACGAAATCTTTACTATCGGGTATTTGCCTAGGTGTCCCATCGCATCATCACATTTGGAAATTTTCAACGACGTGAACAATTTTGTCTCTTCTTTCTCACCAATATACGTCATTTCACCATCGGCGATCAACGTCTTGCACTTTGCATGCGATACGTTCGATCGATTGCCGTTTACGTCTAATTCCAAAGCGAAAAACCTACGTAGCATATCCATGTTTATACTTTTACCCCACCGCGACGGCGCTGTGATCACTACCACCTTGTGCTCATCATCCAGAACTTCCTTTATTAGAAGACTTTTGTCTACAAACGTCTTGTTTTGTTGAACAAACGACGACAGCAATTCTTCAAAAGTAACTGGAAACTCCTCCCGAAAGGACCCTACTTGCGTTAAAATCACCGCCATGGTCAACGCTACAGCCGCACTTACTCTTAATCGCTTCATCGTACAGAAAACTTGCCGACTTTGCTAATACATTACATCACTAGGAACACTCACGATGCGGTCAAGTCAGCAACTAAAATAAAAACGAGTCCATCTCAGTGTGTTCCCATGAGCATATTTCTTCATCAAAGAAGCAATTCTGAAGAGTACGCTTTGAGGCCAAATCTATCGGTGAAATTGATCACACGTAAAAAATTACAAATCACTTTATCGGCGATTGTTTATTTTCATCTCGGAGTTTAATTCTGTTAAAAAAATATTTGACGAAAAATTTTAAATAATTTCATGCTCACCAGGGTAACTTGATTTTCGTGTTTTTGTTCTCATACCAAAAATAATTCCAAATAAAAAACAACACATTTTCCAATTACTGGCGAAAAGGTAATAATCAACTTACTTAATTGTAAGAAAAGGCTGATGATACTCGTATTTTAGGAAAATACTTTCTCATATTGAAATACTGTAGATTACACGTGTACACTTATTCAACAAGGAGCCACTGCTACTACACGTCGAAAGTTTCATTCGATAATATATCAGTCATAGCTTTATGAATCACTCGATGATGATAGATAGCAAGTCCAGATATAAGTCAATATTAGTCCGATTAAAAACTCATATCGAATTGATTAAACATCGCTTCAAAAATAGAACGAGTTCTCAAAAAAAAAAACAACCGATAAATATTTTTAATTAAGCTTCATCAACTCCGACGTCACACGACAAAATGTGTAATAAGTATGAAAAAAAAATTCAACTTTAGTAGCAGAAAGTTTGTTTCGGGTGGTTTTTCAATACCCGAATCACCTTCAAGTGACGCACGGCTCCATACCGAGTAGCACAAGTAACGAAATCTCATGTTATTGGCTATCAAAAAATCAAAAATCACTCATAAATGGCGAATGTATCTTATCATACCCCAATTGAAGAACGCCACTAATTAATATTAAAGAAATATTTATTGGGAATCTAAACAAATGAGACATTGAAATCACCAGAAATGTACGTTTGTATAGAACAATATCAAAACTCATGAGGTTCTCTTCCTCTATAAAACAGGCAGTTCATGACCAACTCGAAATACGTCATCATGTGATCACGAAAAGGTATAAGAGAGGGACGCAACACACCAGGTTTATAACTGAGACCGACTTTCCCCTCGAAGAACACTACACAAATTTTTTTAAAGCGATAATCATCCATTGTACAATTCATTGCATCCGCGCAAGATTTAGCTACACGATCCAAGTTATCGGCGGGCGCGTGCAACAACTTATACCATATGTATCTCTGAAGGTTCCCACCAAGGTAGAGGTACTTTATTCCTGTATTGTTATCCTTGCGAAAACTTGCCACTTCCGAATTATAGTCCCACCGTGAAGATTCAAACATCACAATCATAAGATCATCGTACTTTACTTCGTTTGTTGGCCATTTAGTAATTTCATTTTTCCAAAACAATTTTAAATGCGCTCGAGCCGCTCGCGTTATCGAAAATACAAAATCGATCCAGGGTAGAATTGCGTTCATATAGTAATCTGACCTTTTCATTAATTACACAGTTTATCGTAATTCGTATTAGCATTCTAGATAACAAGAAATTAAAGATCAAACAAATTCTCATATCTCAAAAAACGACGGAAATGAAGACACTGAACTTATTTTGTACATCGTTACACCAACGAAAGCGGGTAAATCTATCTCACTTTGTCCATGGCCAGTCACCTTGAAAAAATTCCGTGCATCTCAACTTTTTAAACCTAACAGTGTCTTACTCTAGTCACCCTTCACGTTTTGTAAGAGCGCTTATCTAAAGGGGATGAGGAGATTTAGGATATTTACGATATGATAATTTTCAAAATAAACTTGCCCGATAACTTTTCTTTTTTTATCTATGATTTCTAAAATTTTTGATGACAACAAACCAAGGTCTAAATAAAAAATTCATGAAAATCAAAATTTATCTGGATAATTCAAAGCTTTCTGACGGTGATTTTAATGCCATTGTCGTTCTCCACCAAACTTGTGTTGAACGCAATTACTTTATACTCGTTATCATCAGTCAATTTCATCGAAAATCGAGAATTAATCGACAAAGGAGGATGATTTGGCTCAACATTTTTCGAGAATTATCATCTTTTTTCAAAAACTCGGATCACATCAGCCGCCGTTGAAGATTTTTCTCTCATTAAATTTAGTAACGTATCACGATGTACCAATAATCTTTTTACATCCAAGTCGTCTTCATAAAACTCAACGATTCCTTAGCAGTTTTTTATGTTTGTTTTCTTGTCCGCATTTTTCGTTAAGAAATTTCAAAGCAACTAGTCGTCGCTTCGTCACGCGTTTCTAGTCTAGGATAACGGTATTTAATTACATGTGTTGCTGAGCACCATCTATGAACGAAATTTCATGTGTCGCTCAAAACGGTTGATGTGTTGCTCAAGCACTTGGGCAACAGCGTTCTTACTGCCACTGTCAATGACGACCAACACGAAGTGAAATACAAGGAGAAGATAAAATCACCAAAAACAAACCTAAACAATCCATCGCGACCACTAACAATCTTAAAAAATTATTTGTGAGATCGAAATGAAGTATCATATTAATTGGCTTGACCACAAGTACATACATAATTCTCTTTTCACAAACGTTCCCGCGCGATTGAAATTTCTGCGAATATTTCACCTCCAAGTGACGCGCGACTTCTCGCCGTGTTACACAAATAATACGAGTGAAATCTTATGCCATTTGCCATGAAAAAAAAACAAAAAATCACTCAAAAATGATGAGCGTATTTTATCGTACATAAATTAAAGAAAGCGACTACTTAACACTAACGAAATATTTATTAAGTAACTAAACACATGCTCTATCGAAATCACCACAAACGTACGAACCAATAAAATGAAATCAAAATTAATAAGATTCTCTACCACGATAAAATAAGGATTCCGTGACAAACTTCCAATACATTCTTAACTTACCAGGAAAAGTCGTAGTAGTAGGGCGGCGGGGCCTACCCCAAGCATCGAAATTGAGACTAACCTCACCATTACAGAACAATACGCATATATGTTGAGTTGCGAAAGGATGTTCGGATACGGATGTCAAACTAATTGCACACCGTTTAGCCAAACTATCCAAGTTATTCGCGAGTAGGTTCGAAAACTGAAACTGTACTACAGTTTCCTTGGAATCCGGTTCACGAAGAGTTTTTCGAATTACCTCAATGACAGCGTACTTTGCTCCAGTAGTCTCAGGAAAACTCGCCACTTCCAAATTATAGTCCCACCGCGACGAGTCAAACATCGCAATCATAAGGTCATCGTAATGCACTTGGTTTGTTGGCCATTTGCTCATTTTTTTTTTCCACATCAATTTAAAATTCTCGAAAAAACATCGCGTCACTGAAAACAGAAAATCCAACCACGGCAGAACGGGAAATTCGCGTCCGGACGTCAATGACATTCCAAATTCGCTCCGAACAAATCTTTCTATCAGAAGATATAGCTTCAATTTCACCTCGGAGTTCGCCAAGAACAACGGAACGACGTCAGTTCCAGCATCCGACGGCATCGGCGATTGCAGCAATCCGTACTGAAGTAGAACACTCGGCACCTTCGATGGCTTACAAACGTCACGACTGGAAATCAGCTCAATCTGACGAGACACGTTTTCGTTGAGATACAACTTTTGAAAATCTTGCCTCAAGTCGAAATCGTTCATGATATACTTCAAACACACCTTACTCCATAAAGTTTCTTCTTCCAAGTCTTCGGAATGCACGCGAGAATACACGTCGTAACGGTTCATAGGGTGTCTGTACCTTGACAAACCGATGTTGGTGAAAACACATCTAGTGTTATGTACGGATCCGTCACCACCATAACCTCCGCAACGCGTTTTCAGCTCGCTCATAACACTATCGTTGAACCCTAAATTCTCCAAATCGTTTTGCGTAATGACGCGTCGCCCAAACGCGAAAATACCTTTTCGATTACGTCTTCCAATCTCAGGACGCCAGTCAGTATCGCTTTTTCTACATGAGGATTATCTTTAAACGTACGCACGTACCAGTCCCTCAACAATTTGAATTTCGACTTGAATTTTTCCTCCTTGGCGTTCGAGTAAATCACAAACGGGACGTCGTAATCGTCCACCAATATATAAACCTTTCTCCCATAATGGCGATGAAGAAGCTCGGTGAGGAAGCATACGCCATCCACTACTTCGTCGCGACTAAGCTCAACGAACGTGCCGTTCGGGTAACGTTCGTAGTATTTTGATAATTTCCGCGCCTCTGATTCGTTCGAAAGCACATACCTCATCAGATAGTTCCCCCGTCGTGAGAACTCGTCCGTCAACAAGTCACGCATCACGGTCAAAAAATCACCTTCACGTTTACTCCGCTCGCCACTTATCCTCCTATTTCGAAAGGAAATTTGCACCACCGGGTACTTTCCTTGGTGACGCATCACAGCATCGTCTTGGGCGATATTCAAGGGAGATAAAATTTTACTTCTCAACGCAGACGGATTTTTAATGTTCTTTTTTTTTGTATTGCCACCTCCGTCTACTAGATCGCTTTTCCCCTCAAGAAACGTTGCTTCCCCACCGGCGAACCAATTATAACGTCTCATGTACCTGGCTCTCGATGGGTTCCCCTCGCCATCCATCTCCATGGTGAAAAAACAGTACAGCATATGCAAGTTCATACTTTTACCAAACTCTGCAGGTGCCGTAATCAGGATAACTTTATGGTCATCTTTCAAGATCTCGTCAATCAAAAGACTTTTATCGACGAAGACACGTTTCATATAAGGCTCTTTGGATAGAGACAGCAGTTCTCCGAAATCCAATGGAAACCTGAACCAGGTTTCAAACCAATCCGGTGACGGTTGCATGAACCGAACTGAAAACATCGCTGGTTCCACCGCGTTGATTTGCGAATTTCGCGCAAACATGACTGATACCATCACGATTACCCCAGTTTTTACTGAGGAGCTCATCATATCTCTCGGGGAGTACCAATCAAATCGGAAAATAAACACTACGATGGACTCACTTAAACTGCGGTGATGTTGCAATACCGTGGTTTTGTTGAACCAACCTCCTTCTCAACAAACGCAACTAACAATATTTTCGTACATCATCTTTCAGTCGGTGCTTTGAATCGCACTAATTTCCCTTGAGTGGAAATCACATTAAATTGCGTTCATATAGTATAACATCTGACCTTTTCATTAATTACATAGTTTATCGCAGTTCGTATTAGCATTTCAGATAACAAGAAATAAAAAAATCAAACAAATCTTCGATGATCCAAAAACGATACAAGAACGGGAGTGAGATTACGCTCTGCAATCCTCGAATTACCCACTCGACACCTCCAAGCAATACATCCATCCATCCTTCGTAAAAGAACTTTCGCCGGAGACGATACACGCTATATGCTCGTTCCGGTATATATCAACAAGTGTGCACGTCTCCAAAGACATCGAGAACGCTTATAACGCTACGTCTACGTGAACGAAGAAACACCGCCAATTTACCATCGACATAACGCCACGCAGAGACAAAGCCAAGCTCCGTACAACGCGAAACATACAAAATACAAAACCTTCAAGCTCGTATTGCGAAACCAATTGTCCGCTGGAAAGAATCTCCATACAGAGCGGCCGTTTTAAATGTAAGAGTAATTTTATGTATGTACTTTTTATGAAGTGTTTGCCCAACTTCTCCTTTCGTACGTACTTCTTCCTCTTTCTTCATCCTTCATCGCTGTTCGTTTTTTCTCCCAAACAAAGACGCTTTTTAATCCCGCCTAACTCTACGTCGCCGTCGTGACATTATACGTACACCGCCGGTTCCAATACCTACTCAGCCTCTCTCCCCATTTCTCCTCCATCTTCCTATCGTGATACGCTTTTCTCGCCGAATCGAAGACTTACCCGATTCGTCGCGTAAACACAGAGCGAAAGACCATCAACGAGCACCACTTGTCAAAGCTTTTCGCGCGTACACAAACACACCACGTAACGCCGCCTCCTTCCTCTTACGCTCCTAATTAAATTACAACCGAGCGCGAAATTATTAACTAGTTCGGCAATCGAATTATATGCATCACGGTTATCAAACACACGCGCACATACATACCTTCCGACGTCGTCGTCGCAGCTTCTCGCACACACAAAACAGCGTTTCAACTTCACGGCAAACTTCTGCT
>QBDW01002000.1:0-15746 GCA_003261595.1 Maconellicoccus hirsutus
ATCAGTAACCATAAAAAATAATGAAATCAATATGCACCGTAAAATTAACCTTAATCACGTTATCTCCTCCGGTATGACTGGTTAGTAGACCAGTATTGCTATCGTAGGATAAACTAATATCAGATTTTCCTTTCTCTGAGAACTTCACGAGCAGTCCGGATCCGGATATTGTCAAGTCTGCTTTATAATCTTGCGAATTTTCTATCGAATTTACCTAAAATGCAACAAAGGTATAATCATTGGGCTTTGAGGAAGTTTCTAGGTGTATGTATTCAAGTGTGGGTACTTACCACATTGCTGTATTCTCGTATGAAGAATACTTTGTTTCCAGAATCATCGGATACAGAAGCCAATTTACCGAAACTGGTATTTTTTGAGTAAACAAAGTTATAATAAAGTTTTCCTGTTTGTAAATCTCTCGTCGATATGTGTTGGCCGTATCTGTTGAATATGTACAATTCGTTTGTACCAGGAAATGGTATTTGGTATTCTCCATTCAAGTCATGAACGGGTAAATAGTGCTGCAGCGATAATACATGCAGACTACCCTGTAGTAAAACAGTAAGTGTAACGGTAAACAAGCGATTATTTATGAATTTTAAAGATACCTCGTATATTCGCATACAAAAATTACATACCTGGTCGGCGATATGTAATACGCCATCGGGAGTGCAAATAATTGCTGAGATCATGCTGAATTTGGCAGTAGTTGACAATAGATGCTCACGAGATGTGTTTACACATTGACAACTGGAGTTATTTATAGCGCAATCGCAATTATTTCTGGAAAACAATATAAAAAATCAGTTAAACATGCGAATACTAATTATTATAAAAATCAAAACACGAGTAAAACTTACGTCATAGCTCCTTGTTCATTCTCAGAACCGGCGAAGTTGGAAATAAATCCGTCGAAATCTATAACTCTTATATAACTAACTTTATGAGCATCACTTTCGGCAATGTAAAGTTCTCCGAATGGACTAAATGCGATGGATAAAACAGTACCAAGAGGAGTTTGACGAGCTTTACTTTTCTGCGATCTTCCCTGTGATTGGTGAAACATGAAAAACGGTGTAAAAATTTAACCAATTCAGCACATCATTATAAAAAGAAACTTACCGTATTTTTGTCGGATTTATACGATGAGCGGCAATGTAGTGGAACACCTGCTACAACTTGAATCTTTCGATCAGAGGTTAATTTTAGGATGGTTCTATCGTCGATAAAATGTAAACTTCCATCAAGCGGACTAATAGCCATACCACTGGGCCATTGTAGTTGTACCTGCACCGAAAGTTTGTGGAAATATAAGTATTCATTAGGTTTATGAAAAAGTTTTACGTTATTAATTTAGGTACCTGATTAGCAGGTATTGCTCCGGTACAAGGTAATGGTTGCCATAAAGTATTATGCTCATGGTGGCCGACCAAAGTTCGAATGATACCATTTGTATCAACACATCTGATATTGGTACCGTCAGCAAAATAAAGCGTTTTATCGGTTCCTACCGCAATACCTGTGCGTAATGTTTGAGAAATAAATTATAATTCTTTGTTATTAAGTTGAATTTATCGTTTATTAAGATCACCTACCTTTTGGATGAGATAATTTCGCCTCTAGTGCTGGTCCATTATCACCACAATTATTGATATCACCGGGAACACATCTTTCACCAGATCCCGCCACTACTTCTGAATTAATAGCGGGATCATTTATCGTGTTAAGATTCAATACTCTCAAGATCTTATGTTGCTCCGGATCGGAAATGTACAGGTTACCATCGGTAGGAGAAAGACACAAGTAATACTGATATGAAACTTGAGTAGCACTACAATACGAAAACAACATCAGCGACTATTCGATTAGAAATTCAAGTGTTTCGTATCAACTCACCTCAACTGCAGCACCGTGTAAATATGTCCATCTGGTGTAAGCTTACGAATGAGGTTGAAATCGCCAATATAAATGCTACCATCTGGTCCACTAGCTAAGGCTATAGGCATAAGTAATCTCGCTTCGTTAGCCAATCCATCACAGTCTTTGCATACCAATGGTCTTTGAAGACCTGTGCCCATAGTTACGCGCATTGTTCTTGGATATTCATATTTCATGTACAAACTTGTACCATCTCCTTTTTGTAAGATTCCTACGAATTGACAAGTATTGATGCATAGTAAAATAATACTTGGACACCTATTACGTACTTCCATATTGCATAAATAGATACATAGGCTACTAACCTTCGTGGAAATTATAGTGATGATGAACATCCAAACTCCAGCCTCCAATATCGGATGTATCAACTTCAAATCCTTTCATAGTAGCTGCATGTATCTCCCACATTATTTTAGGACAATTCGTGTAATGATAGCCTATCGAGACTTTGGCATGTGTAATACCATATACCTACCAACCATCGCAACAATTAAGTAGGTACCTATCTAATACTGATGATAAATTGTAATTCATGATGGTTTACTTTTTGCTTATAAATATTACGTTTATCCCAGGTATATGTATAAGTCAGATTAGGATCTGGTTCAAGTTCTTTGGTAAATATGCACCCTTCTACTTCAACATGGACGTATATTCTCATTAAAGTATGAGGTATCGAAGCTCCCGTCAGTTGAATAAGCAAATAAGATAAATATCCAGCTGATAAGCTATTACGGTAAAGTAAATAAATATTGGAACCCGGTATTCTTATTGGATCTTGCAATACCTATAATTTTTAATATAATTAATACATTTAAATTAAATTCGACGATACCTGAACACAAAACAATTACTTGTGATTCTAAATAAATCAATCGTTTTGTCGTAGGTCCTCCAATTTTTTCGGGTACCCATGTCGACAAGACATGCGGATTAAGGCTACTTTCGTTATGATCAACGCACAATTCCATGCCTTGTTCTAAATCTGGAGATTTAAGAATTTCTGCAAACAAGCGGAAATTGGGTAAATATACGACGTTTTTTTTATTTTCACGGAATACGCGCAACGTTCATATTACCTGGCGGATAAGACACGCTTTGAATTTTGAATGGATTTTCATCCTTTAATTCCATTATAACAGGAGATATAACTATCATTTGATTCCAAGGCACTGATACCGTTATGATTTTCAGTTTGAAAGGCGTCCTTTGAAATTGCAACGTAACGGTTTCCCCTCCGTTTACCATATAGTCAAACCTAAAGGATTATTTGAATTTTAATATCGATAAGCATTTTTATTAAGACCGAAATACCGATAAAATCGTGATTCAAGAACAAAAGCGTCGTACGTAAGTGAACTCGATGAAAAATAAGCAAATATCTCCTAAAAGATTTCATAATCCTGCTAAATAAATTATCCTGAAACCACACCGACGCTGAAATTTTGACAACGCCTTACATGGTCATCTATAAGCTACGTTAGTTTTTCCGTTTTATCCTCTGTTTTGTTCTGTAATCCGTAGATTAAGTAGAATCGCTTTATTTAATTATACTCCACGTCACGTAATTTGACATAATGTGCGAGGAAACACTCGCTCATTGTACTTGTATGATAAAGAAAGTCTAATTTATACCGAAAATATTAATCATATGTTCTATGTGTTTCTGTTTTCATTGTAATGTTGCAAAAATAATAGTTAATGATGCATCCTTAACTATATTTTTTGGAAATTTTTACAAACCTGCCATCGTGACGTGTCAACGTAAAGCCGTATTTATTATCGCGATACAGGGAAACGCGTATTCCCATGATTGGAAGACCTTGTTGAGATACGCATTGTCCTCGAATAACTGCCACTCTCCTGAATAACATACATTAAATTAATATTGATAAGTTTAAACGAATTCAGTAGATTTCAAATAAACAGCTGAAGAAAAGGAATGGGTGGAATTGGCGGAACGAAAAATTTCCTTGAATAGGTAGTTAAATACCCATTTTTTGTAATCATTTTTCAATGATAAAAAAAATTATTTAAAACACCTAGTTTCTTTTTTCGTTCCAAAATAAAATGAGACTTTCGGATTATTTTTCTTTTCGTAGTATTTTCAATTTCAATTATGGAAAATTCCATTTATAAGAAAAATAATCCTTTTTTTTTGAACATAAATGATTTTATTTATGAATATCTCATAAACGCTGATTATAGCAATATACCTGTAAAAGCGTCTCGTCATGCTATTCAATAATTACCTAAGCTTGAAATGTGTTTTATTTTTCACAATTTTTTTTGTTCAAATTTGACGCAGCAAAAATACTTGATTTTCAATTTCCACCGAAATATTTCCTAAAAACTACTTCAGATTCTTCATGAACGATATTTCCTTGTCGGCGATAATTAAAAGTAACATTTTGAAGAATAAATTAGAGTAAAATAGGGAATTTTTATTTTCCTTAAAACATTTCCCATAGGAGAGTAAACCTCATTAACCCCATTTCTAAAACATGTCCTTTATCAAGAACGCAGAAGCTGTACGATGTGAAAATTTATTCTAACTTGGGTATTTTTACGTCGAGTATTTAGCTTCGTTTGTCGTACTTTGCTAATTTTGATTATTCGCGAAACACTGTAGTTGTTTTTACAATGATTTCGTATAACAATCTGCTGTGAAGAATAGGAAATTACACAGGGTCACAAGGATAACGCAAAGGCTCTTAGAGTATAAAGCAAACAAGCATTTTCTACTAACTACGCATTTGCTTCTTTCATTTATCGCTTATTGAAATTATTAGAAACTAGATAATTTTATAAATAAATGAAACAAACTACTTCGTAAAAATATTTAATTAGTCAGCGAAAATTATATCATAACTAAAGATTTTTTTTTCATTATTTTGAAAATTTATCAAAACAAGTAAATAGATTCGAATTCGTTTTTTCCATCTTTTTTCGATGTTTACAAAATTTCGATAAAATTATTATATATTTTTATTTTTCATAAAACAAGTGTTATTTTTATAGGTACCTACTAAATAACTAGATAGGTTCATAAATAAATAGGTATAAGATACGGAGTATCCTTAAGAAGTCAAATTGCTCCAAATTTTGTTTATTAGACTACCGAAAAATTATTATTTCGTGAGAAGTTTTTTCTTCTCGAATAACACAACAATTATCACATGAATTTTCACGAGCGGATCGAGCTCACTGAAGAGCCACCAATCAGAAACAAGTTAGGTCTTATCAGTATCACTCTGATATTTCGTTCTTTACATTTTTGCCGGGAATTTTACTACGAAAATATTGTATTCAATAATTTTTTAAAAACATGGATTCGGTTTTTTTTTTACGTGTTACGAATGTTCAACAAAAATGTTTTGAAATCGGTAGGAAGAAGTAGAGAAGATACCTCGATGCAGTATCATTATTGTTCCCATGATTGATCTCTAGTCTCGACTCATTAACCCGATATATCTCGAATTGCCAAAATAGATCCCTAACGAATTACCCGTAATAATAAATTCATCTTGGAGCAGGTGCTATTAGTACATAGGCCTAAGTTTAATGTTCAAGTGAACTTGAGGGTTAAAAATAGCAATATTTTATATATTCTAATAATTAGATGCTTATTATGAACTTAATGAATTTCTTGGTGACAAAAGTCAATATTTTTGCGGTACGAAATTCACCGTATTGCCAACGTAAGTATATAAATAACCGAACAAGGTAAATAAGGGAGCAATTAAGAAAAAAAACTACTCGAAATTAACCCTAATAACGAACAAAAGGTGAAACTGATTAATACCGGTAATTTCTCTTTTTAATTCTCTTTTCTAACCAAGAACCGCGCCAAAGTAAAAGAAATTTATGATCTGTGCAATTATTTATCGAGTGAAATTTGAAAATTTTCAAAGCGTGCGTCGGATTCGTAATACCACGTCGTTTATGAGACGTTTCGAAAAAAGTTGTATATTTCATCAAAAGATAAATGAACTTTTTATCCAAAACTCCACGTTGAGAATAAATCCACCGAATGGCTAGTAACTTTGTGTAGTTTTTGTGTACCCGTTGTTTGGGTATTTGAACGAACAAAGATTTATAATTTGACCGACTGACGTTGAAATATTTTCATTGTTATTATTTATCACGTTAATTTTTATATTCGTAAATACTTCATGTGTAAGCGATTTAAAATTTATTAAAAAAGAGAAACCGTATTCTTGAAATTTTCTAATACGATTTGAATGTCTTAGAAAAATATTTCCCTCTTAAATTTTGCAAGCTGTTACAAAGTACGGTGAGCTTTTATCAGCTGAATTGACATTGCAAGTGTCTGGAAGGATTTTACATAACGAGCAATGTACCTACCCTACGCTCAAGTTCGGGATATTGTTACTTTTGAATGTAGGTCAATTTAGTTCAATCTCGTGGGTTAAATTTGCGTTGTTGTTTTAGATACAGCGATGTCTTTTATAGTTTATTCATTTTTAAAATGGTTTTTGATAACGAAAAAGTATTATTTTTTTCTCGTCGTTGTTATTTTTACCAAAGTTTTCGTCGTAATTTTACGAAAATTTCGCGTAATGAGTCTCTTTTCAAAAGCCTAAACTTCGACGAAATACTAATCTATTTATGTTTGACGTATTTGACAATTAAAATGTAAATACCTTCTTATACTTGTAGAGGATTGTATTTTATTTGTCAATTATTTATTTAAAGTAAAACTTCACCGAAAAGTGGTGAAGGAAATTTGAAAATTCAGATGCTTTTAAAAATTCACAAAACCCTAAAATAAATATTTTTCCACTGCTGCCAAGAATTTACCTAATTGTAATAAAAATAAAAATAAGAGATAAGAGATGACACATCTACGGATCTACTCGTCAAATGAAATTTCGTAATTTGTTTTCCAATTCTACACGTATTTCACGCTTTTAATTGAACCCATTGTTTTGTAAGTCGCCCGGCGATGGGTTATATTATAATAAAAGCTAGTTTTTTCTTGTGATTGGCCTACAAATAAGAAATTATACCCTGAAACAAGGATTTTTCCACAATTTATAACACATTTCGGGAAAACTGACGTCATATACATTGTGCTTTGTTTATTCATTCACATAGTCTAATTTCATCCCTCGTTATATTTTCGTATCTCGGGTTATTTTTTACCACAAAATCGCGTATCTACGATACAACGCGCGACCTTTTAAAAAATAGAATTTTCCAAGTGAAAAAAAGTGTAAAATCAATCACCAACGAGTGGATAAAAAGCATGTGCTAATATCAAATCTAAAATGAGTGCTATAGTAAATTATTCATACGAACGAAAAAATCAAATTCTAAAAGCAACGAATTTATTGATGGCAGCAACTTACCGGGGCAAAAAGGAGTTCCAGAATTCACTACAAGGTGAAATACGATACGAGGGAAAGAGAAAGAAAGTGCAAGCATTATGAAAAACACATAATTTTGTAATCTATTTCTAATAGTTACGAACACAAAAAAAAAGAATTTGGAAGATAAAAAGTTAGTTATTCTGATCGAAAAAAAATCAGCGTTGTTCAGATTCAGATTTAAAAAATCACTACGATCCGAGTGAACGCAAATGCGAATTACTTTTTTGTTTCGTTTTAATTCGCAACAACTTTATTATCAATTTGTTTTGCTTTTATTCTCGTAATAAAAAAAGAACTTAATTGTATTTGGCGTTAAATGATATTAGAACGAAGTTTCGTTGCGGTGTCCTTTTCTACGGCGAAAATGGCTTTCTATTGAAATCTCTAGTTCATTGAAAACTTTCAAAATTGTCGATTTAAATCGAACGAGAGGTTTTTTTGAAATAATTACGTGGTCGTTTTCAGCACACAATTTTATTTCGTATCGCTATCATGGCAAATATTTAAAATACTCGATCGTTACGTGCTAGTTTCAGAAAAACCAACTTTTTATCCCCCTATATACGCAGTACAGTAAATATTAAGCGTGTATTTTTCAAGTTTGTCGATTTTCAATTTTTTCCATATCAGAAAATCGTTGAGATTTCGTCAATTTTTCATAGATTTTTTATACCGGAATGAAAATTTCATGTAGACTTTTTTTCTACATTACAAAAAGTATATTTTCAGCGCTGTCGTACTTTTGAGATGAGCGTGCACGTATATAAATGCTCATATTTTGATTTTTAGACGAAGAAAACTCCGTGATGACGGAACAAAGAATAATGATTCATATAAACGGCACTGATTATGCAATTTTATTAACATGAATACTTTTTAAATATTTCATAAACGGCAAATTGTGTATGCAACTTATTTGACTTGTTTTAATTCAAATAGAATGATTTACAATTTCGGTTTCACTACAGGAATTCATGTTTTTATATTCGAGCTCTATCGTCTACGTAAAGATGGGTTCACCAGGAGGACTAATCAAACGTAATCTTTCTATTATTAAAATACAAGTGTTCATTGGATAAGAAAATACAAAAAGAAAAAATTCAAATAAGCATCCGTCAAAAGGATTTTGCTAGCATACAGTACATAAAAATGAATTAAGCGGAAAATTTAATCCTCGTACAAAATTTTTTTCATTTCACTTGTTTTTTTATTTTTTTTCAAATCATAAAATTAAGTAATGCTCTATATTGGTGTTTTTTTTCCACGAAATCTTTGCTATCACAGAATGAACCAACTATAGAATGATGTAGAATTGTATTTTATTTATAAAGTAAATATCGCTATAAATTCTACGTATTTCTTAAAATGACCCAAATCGCTTATAAAAATCTGTTATCGAGAATCTTTCGAGTATATTTAAAATATATATGGTCGTGATAAAATAGTAAATGTTTGAATAAAACACCTAAAAATGAACGAGTTATAAGGTCAAATGCTTCATCCAGTTAAAAGTGCGGCTCGCGCTGAGAAATCATAAACACGACAAATACGTACATCACGCGATGTCTTAATGGCAATTTCGTACTTTTTTTTGCCTTCATGCGCGATCATGGTTAGTAATTTATTCGAAAAGAATGCAAATTTAGATAACAATTAAAAAGGTGCTGATGTAAAGAATTGCGAATTATTTTGCATATTTAACGGTTTCATAAACAATTTCGACGTTTCCTATTTTATGATTTTATTTTTTTAAAGATTTAATAATTTTTTCTTTTGATAAATTTTTCCAAATTTTATGTTCTGTATGAAATTAAATAGATTAATAACGTTATCAAATCTTTTTTGAACCCCCCTTCCCTCCTCTTCCGTACATGTGACAAATGTCATATACTGGTTCGTGACCCGGCGGTGAAACTCTCCGTACTTGTTCTCTGTTGTAGAACCTTCCTTCTTGCCTGTCGAGCTGCCTACTTATTTATTTTAAGGGACAAACATTTTCAAAATTTTGCTTTTGCATTTTTGGCTTTTTTCCTTTCATTTTATCTTGAGAAATGAACATTTTACAGAAAAATTAGTCATCAAAATTTTAGAGCATGAAATTTTCTTTTCTTCAGTTGCGGTTAGTTTTTTAATTCGAGCAACGGTTCTCGAAATATTTCATTTTGAAGTATTTTTTAATAATATTTTTAAATATTGGACATTTATTTAGCAAAAATAAGGAGCAAATTATGCAATTCTTAACAGAAATGTTTTACAATGATCTTGGGCACTCGTAAATTTTAGTTGTATCAATAGATAAACAAAGGCGCACCATAAAATCATTACCTCAAAAATTGAAAAAAATGTGACATTTGTCACATAATGTAGACAGCGCCTTGGAACCAAAGTGTGGTGGCCGAAGGTTAATGTTGTTTATGAACAATGAATATTAAAATTGAATTACTTTAAAGTTCAATTAAGCATTTTTATATATTTAAATAATCTTTAAAACTTCAAGCCCACACTTCATTCAGCCAATCTCGTATTTTTTACTTTTATCATAAGCAATAATTCGAGGGAAAAACACGTTTATTTATTAATATCAGAAGAAGTGTGCTTCGGTTAAATGCGGATAGTGAAAAAAATCCTGTTTTTAGTAAAATTTTCAAATTTGAATTTGGAATAATAATTAAAACGTGCGTATGAAGTTGATATTAATAGGTATAGGTGCCTAATACGTATTTAAATGGGATATTCTAAAACCTAGATCTAGACTAAATTAATTTATTCATTTATTTTAAACGACGACCTTTTTTATTTTATTGAAGAAATAACTAAAGTAATTATTCGCAAAAAGTACTTCAGCGATGCAGCGAGGTAACATGGTTTGAAATATGTAATATAAATTACGAGTATACTTTGCTGCGAAGAAATAAAATTAAAAGTCCTCGCGTTCGTGGCAATATATATGTACATCTTTGTAATCATGTTTCAGATGGTTTATTCCATCGAAGTTAATTTTACGGGAAATAATATTCCCTATAAACTCGACTTTAGTACCCTGAATGTATTCTTCAAATCGGTCTAGTTTGCTTTGAAAAGGAGCTTTGATGGTGTATTAAATTTCATTTAACTGTGATACGGGATTATGTTAATGAACGTATTAAATTACCTTTGTAATTTATTCGGGATAAATATTTTCGAGCCGAAGATGCGTATCGTTGAAAAAAAAATTCGTTTTTTAACCATCGTGAAAAAAAATAATCGCGGACTCGACCGTGTCACGTATATGCAAAATTTAATGAAAAAATTTCCCCGCTTGGATGATTTATATCGGCGCATCGTTGGCAATAAAGAAAAGAAGAAAAAAAGAATAACTCGAACTAAAATAAAAAATTTTAAAGAAAGTTATAATTTATGTCTAATAGTAAATCAAAACGAAAAAGTGAGAAGAAAAGTAAACGTTAATTACTTTTAATAGCAAAAGAGGCACAACAACCGCTATTTATAACTACAAAGATGCTAAAGCCATCAATTTCACGGAACACTTGCTAAGTTTTTAAGCAGAAAAAAAATCTAAAGACAAAAACTCTAGCTTTAAATTAAAAATATTCGGTTAATTGGTCCGAAAACTTGGTCAATTTAACAGTTTGATTTTCTTCCATTTTCGCGTATATACGTGATGTGCGTTCGAATGGAAAAAGAAAAGTGCGATGTTCGAAAATGCACAGCGAATTAGTTAAAATCGTGTCTATTATTGGTAAAGGCTATTGTGGTGTTTACTGTTTAGGTCGCATTATCTGACAAAGGCTGCTACGCAATTAGTTTAATCTTTGTTAACGATGAATTGTGGTACCAAATGCGAAGATACTATTTAGGGTTGAATTGAACATTTTATATCAATACGAGTACAAGTATATTTGGTTAAATTTACATAAAACCATTTTTCTATTCGTAATTTTTCAATTTCTTTCGTATAATTTAAATAGAAAAAATTTGGGGAAATTTTTTTTATTATATTCGAGTTTAAATTAAAGACCATTGTCGTTTCAGCGGTTAAAGATTTTTTTTTTATTTGAACGCGTTGCACCTACGACCTATTCATGCTTAGTGATGAAATAACTGTCAACTAATTGGCGAAAAAACGAAAATGATTGTGTGGTTTTTGATGGTTTTCAATTTTAATCTTAAATACATGCAATGAAATTGAAATTCGTAAGTAGTTATGAATTATGACTCACGATAAATTACACAAAAGAATTCATTCGAAGTGCTTATTACCACGACCATATGTTTTGTATTGTTTGTAATATATTAATAAATCAATTTCGGCGTTAGAATGTGTGCTAATTGAAAATGCATAATTTCTGGAATGCCTACTTTCATCATCGAATAAATTCCATTTCAGTACTTTCGAATTGATAGAATATTGGCGGAGTTATTCCCGAATACCTAAAATACTGCTGAAGTGTATTAGCAAAAGGTAACAGGCGAACTGTTAAATGAGATAATGAAGAATTTCATCCCTTTTTGTTACATGAATTTTCATAAAGTAATGTTATCGTTTGTATGCAAATCCGATAATGTTGAATTCGACATCAAAGAAAATATTTTAAACGTAACGCTTTTTGTTAATAATACAATTTTTATGCTTTGAATAATCATTTATGTATAAAAATGTACCACGTGAATAAATATCTCAACGTGTATGAACATTGAGGCATTTGGAATAAACCCATTTTTCATTACTTTCAATTTTTCTGCATTTTATTCTCTTCAGGAGTTCAGAGTTTTGACGTAGATTTTTAACGAATACCAAAAAATACGCTTATTAAATACAGGGTGTCTCGACACTGCTTAGCACCCCTTCATTAGCGATATATTCCACTTATAACAGGTCCATGTATGCGTGTTTGCCGATCCTGTGAATTGAAGGGGGAGAGATGACACCGTCGAAAATCCGAAACAAAACCGAAAAAAATTTTCAACTGAGCATATTTCTGTCCCTTTAATTTGCAGGATAGGCAAACATGCATACATGAACCTGCCACAAGTGGATCATATCGCTGGTGAAGGCGTGTTAACCTGTATCGAGACACCCTGTGTATTTAAATTTCAAACTTTTGAAGTAAAAAGGCATATTC
This sequence comes from Maconellicoccus hirsutus, assembly GCA_003261595.1. Taxonomy (NCBI): domain Eukaryota; kingdom Metazoa; phylum Arthropoda; class Insecta; order Hemiptera; family Pseudococcidae; genus Maconellicoccus; species Maconellicoccus hirsutus. Next base: position 12,458 of record QBDW01002000.1, read on the forward strand.
ATATTTTCATCTCAAATTGGATACAACTGAGAATAAACGAGTAAAATGTGTATTTATATGAAAACATGATTCGTCATTTCTGAAAAAATAAATAAATAGAGCAGAAATACGTTTTCATAATTTTTTAATAACCGTAAAAAAATTACAAATTACATATTGGTGTTTATTTTTTGCCTACGCAAATAACTACAAATCGACAAAAAATCCATTAAATTTTTTTCCCTCTTGGGCGATTTATTATCATTTGAAATGCTTTTCAGTGAAATTTCATGGCTTATTTGACAAAATAAACGCAACGACGTAAAAATAAACCTCCCAGTTTGAATTTTGATACGTAGTAATCTTAAATAATGTGTCTTTGTTTTTGTTTTTTAAAACAAAATTTGCATTTGGAATGCACGTAGTATATAAGGGGATATCTGCATGTTAGCGAAATAGTAGTTATGTCGTTATTTGTAATATTCGAAATGGTTTTTATTCTAGTCTTCTTCCTGTATAGAAATAAAATAATGAATACATTTTCATTCCGATAGAATAACTCACTTTTCACCATAAACGTGTCCGATTGTGCAACAATATAAATTCAAATGCGACGCTATTTACAATTTTTTAATGCCGCTAAAACGTAAGCTTATCGACATTTGCCATTATTATTACGAGTATAAATATTTTTCCTGTATAAAACCGTCCAAACATAAATTGTTTTGAAATTGAAAATAAACTCACGAGTAAGTAATTTGATGATCTGAAATTTCACATTAGCGCCTGTTTGAAGATGTAGAAGAAATTTTCGTTTGAAAAATGAATTTAAATGTTTTGCTTTTTTTTTCCAGCGAAGTTACGGTGAAAAATGGCGAACTACCGTAACACGTCTATGACGTCAGTTTTTCAAAGATATACGAGTTTTCTTTTGTATTAGATTTTAGTTTTCTTTTCGACATTCGTTTCCGTTATTTGGATTTTTTTTGTGCTTAAGTATTTTAGAAATTTGTTTGTAATTAGGTACATTAAAAGGTGAATGCTTTTAATTTACTTAAAGACGGAGGAAAACGATGGAGGATTTATATTGTTTATTTTTTCCAAAATGCTAATGAAATAAAAAAGTCGATAACGTCGTGCTGCTAGAAATATTTTCTTTTGAAGGTGCTAACTGGTAAGTTCTACTTCAAAGCTTAACTGCGAAGAAATTTTGTTCGAAATTACGTGTATATATTTTTTGGAATAAAGATAATAAAAGTTTCAGGGAATTTTCAAACTATTCGATGTTTTTTGAAGTTCTTTTTTTTGGTCTATTATTTTTAAAAAGAACAAAGCGGTAATTATCCTTTATAAAATTTCACCTATCACCTTAAAATTGTATATGAATTTTTTGTCAGCGGGACATGGTCGTTTAAAATAATAAATTATTAAATTACACACGAATAAACGTCATTATGATGAAAAATGAATTTTCAATTAGCTCACTCGTCAATAATGGATCTTATTCGTTTGTATTTTTTTCCTAATTAATATTCAACTCGATAAGAAATTTTGGTGTGGTTTGAATGGTAAAAAATATTTCATGAATTCAAGCGAATATCGAGTAAATTTGTAAAAATCGTCGAATACGCTTTAAATAAAGTAAAACCTGGAAGTTATTTTCTTCACATAATGCCATTATAATACAGAACACCTGATTCGTACATTGTAGCGAATATTTTAATACATTTTTGAAAATAATAAACTCATTTCAACTGTAGGATTATATACGTGTACGCCATTTATTATTTGGCCCTTTGGTAATGGAAAAATAAAACACATTTGCGAAACTGTTTCGTTTTCATCAGCGTTATAATGAAATATTTAGATTTGCGTCGCGTGTTGTTCACTTTTTGCTGTTTTTTCACACCGTAAATAGCGAAATAAAGTCGTTTATTAATTTACTCATCCGTCTAAATATTTACTGTACTGACTTGTTATAGAAGTATAATTAAATTAGCGGCTTAGAAAAATAAATACACATATATAATAGTAACAAATGTACACGATTTTACATGGTGACGTGATACAGGAAAAACATTTATGCGAAGTGATTTTCACGTTGCCATCGAATCTAGTGTAAAATATTGTAATAGGTATCGAATTTCAGTTTGATTAAATTCGACTAGATAGGTAAAAATTGTCACGAAGTATACAATATTTCACACAAATCACCATTTCGGAAATTCGCTGCCAATAAAAAAGACATATGGATCGGTTATTTTCCTATCGAAGGTTGGTACCTTGAAAGATGAACCTTTCATCTTGGAACAAAATAACCGATCCATTGAATATTTCCGATTCGTTGTAATTAGAAAAATATCGGCAAATAAAAATTTCTTAATATGCATCAAACTTAAAGGAAATTAAGCTCTGTTGTGTCGAGGAACGAGTAACACATAACAACACAATTACACAGGGTCGTGGAAAGTAGCATTTACATTGAAATATTTCAAAAAAATTCATCAGCGAATATGGTATCCGCGAAGGATACAAGCCAACACTGTACTGTAATTTCCAAACGATTTTCCAAATAGTTTTGCTTGTTTTAAATTCTATTTCCTGTATGTCGATACTCGATAGTGTATCCATTTAGGAAAGAACTTTTTATAACGTTTACGCTTACCTTTCGCTAAATTCATCGACTTGTGGGTAACTTTGAACGCTGTTTTCTTCGACTAGGAACTTGACCCGTTGATAAAATGAAGCTGTTACCGATGGAGGTTGTTTACGTAATAATACCTCGACCGGATCATTGGAAAACATGCAATATATACTGGTGGAACAATACGCTTGTTTGCAACATTCGCTGTCTTCGCAGTCGATTGTTCCATCTATAAAATAAAATACGAAGTACAGACAGGGCCATGCAGAGAAAATCCGCGCCCCTGGGAAAAATTATACAGGGTGTTCCGGGGTAGAAGTAAGGCCTTCAACCCAGAAACTGTGCAACATAAACTGAGTCTATGTATGGATGTTTGCCTAACCCATGGGCCACAGGGGCAGCGGTATAATTTTTCAAATTTTTTTTTTTCATTTTTGTTAACTGATTTTGAATAATTATACCTCAATTGCTAAAATAGATAGAAACACGCGGTTTGTTCTGGGAGAAAGATAATTTTATCTAGATTATTCTAGTGTGGATGATTTTTGTGTTAGGTTGATATTCAAGGTGTAAATGACAAATTAAAGAAGAAAACGCATTTCAAATTGTGAAATTTTTATCATTTTTATTAAATTATTCAAAAATTTCTTCTCATAACATATGACT
>QBDW01002001.1:0-36052 GCA_003261595.1 Maconellicoccus hirsutus
AAATTTATGAAATTCTAAAATATCATTTGTGAACCTATCTTCAAAAGATGATTACATACCAAGGATTCTAACACATGGAAGAAAATGAGAAAATGAAAAATTATTTTCTCCTTTTTAGCATTTCATTTTTTATTCATTTACGTTTTTTAGCGTTTCATTTTTTTTTTCGTTTTTAATTAATTCATTTATGAGTTAAAAGAAGGGTGGTTTTTAAAACTTTTTTACCTTATTTATTTTGAAAAAATTACACAAAAATTGTTAATTTTTGATAAATGACTAGCTATTTTTTATGAATTGGCAGCACTGTTGGAACACGTGACGTCATATATGTATACAGTATTTTTTCAATAAGCATTTAATGCGTTCATTTTTTCATAATTTCAATTTGATTTTTTTTTAAATACAGATTTTCCTTTTTATTTCAAATTTTACCTCGTCGATAAGGAAAGAGGTAGAGAGAGGTGGGGGGGTCATGTTGAGTGGTTTTTAGAAATTTAAGAAAAAGTGTTGATTTTTATCAAAAAATTTGTTGTACCCTGTTCCTACCTACCTACCTAGTCGTAAGTAACATAGCCTATGAATACAAATTGAGGAGCGACCCCAGAACATTTGCCCTGGGCATGTTTTCACTGTGGAGGCCGGAGGGCTACAGGTGCATGTACTCGTACGTACGTTTATCATCTCATTTCATGGAAACTAAATAATTATGTAGATAGCAAAAATGAAAAAAAATTGATCCGAGCACCAGAACTCGAAATCGGTGATAAATAACACTTGGGAGTCGCATTTGGCATTTGAGCCATGTGGTTAGTTTATTATTTTGAATATAACATACGAGTATTTTCACAGTTGAGGAATATTTTATGAACAGAAAGGTAAATATATAATATTACAGGTTGATGTATTAATAAGACATATTTATAAGTATCGGAGACGTAGGGAGGTTGCATAAAATTGGATATTTCGTGTACATACAACATATACACAGATTAGACTGTAGATGTGGATAGAGAAGTACAGAAATACGAATACGAGTAAAATATAAGTTAAAGCGACGCTATAACCAACAACTCGCCTCGAGGTGCACTTCAAGTCAAACATGCATCAAAACGATCAAGGGCATACATCACCAACTGATGACGTGTCATTGAACCCATCATAAAGTCCATTGTCCATGCTATACTCATAATCGTTATTATCACCAACAATAGTTCCATTGATAGCCAAAGATTCCAAATCAACACTCCTGATGAATCTACACGTACTCCTTCTGTATCCGTTGGTAAATCTCCTCGGGCTAATTCCTCCACCTACTCTGACCAAATGGAAAGGATTACGCGCCGCTGAGAAACAGATAATGGGAGACGATCGAGTATGCAAACACCTGTACGACCTTTCTCCGGCGACTCGTACGGTGTAAATATTATCCGAATCCATTTTCCTCCTCGTGGTCCAGCCATTTCTTCGGTTACCAGTGAAATCCGAGAATCTGGGTTTGTATCGGAAAACCGTGACTATTACTGGAATCCGGCCTCTGTACGCGTCGATGTATTGCTGGGCCGTTTTGCCTGGACGGTAGACGTGCTTTTCGTCGAATCCTGATTGAGCAAGGCAAACCGACAACAGGCTGAGGAGAATGCAACAAGTTAGCGAAGTTGTAGACATTGTTGAGCTTGGAGGAATAGAGTGAAATTCTCGAAACAGAGACTGTGTCGTTGAATGAGAGCTGCAGTGTGAATTTAAAAGTGGTTTTTTTTCTCGATATGACGTTCTGTGTGTACTGCGTACGTGTAGTGGGAAACTGGGCAGTGATGTGATAGTGTGTGAAACAATGGACAATGGTTGTAGTTTGTTGGTAAATGAGCTGGTGCTCGTATGCATGAGTCATTTGAAGTATTCCTTATTATTGAAAACAAATACAGTTGATTTTCATGGAAACGTTTCAATTTCAACTGATGAGCGAAGCAGACGATGGAGTGGTGTGATGGTATTTCAATCGTTCTTAAATTGTCGATGCTGCCACTCAAATTGGGCCATCATCATCATCATCATCATCATCATCATAGTCACAACTTCTCACAGAAGATAGCGTGTATCATTTTATCCGTCCTAAATCATTAGGTTTGTAGCGCATTTAATGGTCTCTTTTAGAGTCTTGCAAGGTGAATTGGCCGATGAGTTGGTCAGCATCAGCTCTGATCGTTTTCTTCTTCTTGATGGTGTGGTATCAGGTTAGGCTTAAATATGGTAAGCCACCTCACATATTACCGGACTGTCACGCTGAGACAGCCCTTACAACACATGAGATCTAAACGAGGGTTGTGGGGCATCCGAGGGAGGCAGCAGCGTCTTTAAATAAATAATAAGTAAATGAATTGGGCTGCCAACCCGGGATTTAATTTAGCATCTCCAGCATCGCGGCTGGGTCATCCCGTAGGATGATGATCGAAAAAGGTTGGGATAAAGGGGAATAAGAAAACACAAAGGCTAATTAGCCAAACGACACAATTATATTATAATTAATAAAACAATAAAATCTTTTAAAGGGAAAAACAAGGTAGGCCTACTGGCTAAAACATGATAAGGGCTTTATAGCAAATACAAGATAATAATAACTACAAAACTTATCTGCAGCTTAACGGCTCCGAGGATAGCCAATCACACCTCATGAAATAACTTCACAATATCTTAATTAAATCAATTAATTATAATCCGTTCAAAAAATGATAAATTTACATAAATACGAAATTCACTTAAAAGTTAGGCATAGGAAATCAGAGGAACGGGAGACCGCGATCTTTCCTCTACAAAGGTCGGAAACGCAGTCGGCGTGGTGCTACGTGGCACACACCGATCTAGCATCTAGCACAACCGGTTCGCCGGTGGTGCACTCTCGTGAGACCGAAAGATAGTAGGTTAGATAGGCCTGTTGACCTATCTAAACCACTATTAACTTTTTATATTTAATTACCGAAAGCTGACTTTTTAGAATTGTACAACACCCCCTAATTTTGATACCACAATGGGAACTGTCCATTCATAGCATCGCATTATCCTTTTTCGGAGGTCCAAGTTCATCGCTCGATTTGCAAGCACAAGTAATCCTTGCCATACCAATTCGTGTCTTTATCCATCCCATTGAGCATGGACTTTTGAAGCTTGATATTGAAGAAGAAAAAAAAAAACTATTTCATTAGGACCACAATTGCCATCAAGTCATGTGGCTAATTTATTTTCTCTGACGTCTGACATATTGACCTTACCATAGCTAGTTAATCATACGTATAAATGAACAACATTCATTACAACTTATATTGTACATTGCAAGAAATACATAAGCAATAGTTATACTATTTTAAACAATCGACTTTCAATGGAGAGAAATTGAGCGAGATGTTCATCCATTCAGTCATCTTTGGGGGGAGGACATACATCACCAACCAACTCATTAGACTGATCTAACACATTCTCAACTTGATACTGGTACCTGTAATGGACATCGTTGGTATCCAGATCCACACCATCAGCATCTTCGGTTACAGTCTCATTCATCGACTTGATATTAAGATCAGTGATGAACCTACACGTACTCTTGGTATAACTCCTCGTGAACGCACCCGGGCTAATGTTACCATTCACGCGAACCAAATGAAAAGGATTTTTGGCCGCCGAGAAACACAGCAGTGGATACGAAGAAGCGGTCAAGCAACGATACGTAGTCTCCTTTCCAACCTTCTTGGTATAAATGTTATCAGATTCTTGAATCTTTGTGGAAGTCCAGCCTACTTTAGCAGCTCCTTTGTAATCAGTGTACAGTTGTTTGTTGCGGAACACCGTCACAATAATTGGTGGTGCCCCCAGATACGAATTTATGTACTGTTGGGCTGATTTACCAGGCAAATAGAGGTGCTTTTTCTCGAATCCGGATTGCCCGTGGGTTACAGATGGGCAGAAAATGGCCGCGAGTAAGATCGAGCAGAGGATTATGATGGACATGATTGCACACAGGGTCAGGATTTCACGGAGCAGGCGAGTGACGTGAACAATTGAAATGTATATGAGAAGTACTCGGACTATATTGTTGAGTAACGAGCGCGATGCAAGTTTCGAATAGGTTTTTTTCCACATTTTTCCGTTATTTCCATTCGACGATTGTACATATTTGTGTACTCGTGTAACAAAAATAATCGTTTATCGACGAATTCGTATAACTTGGGGAATCATTTGAATGGAATGTTTTTCTGTTGTAATTTTTTCCATTTTATCGTGAAAGGGTGATGAGGTGTTCTAAATGAAAGTACGTCTGTACTTTTTCAACCATCAACAATTTTTTATAAAAGAGCTACCAACTTTTTCGATGAATCGTTCATCGAAATATCCAACAAGTAGTGAAAGTAGTGAAAAAGCAGTGAATTTGGTCAAAAATTAGAGCAAGATTGAAAAAACCCGAAGACGCGAAATAATTTTGAAAAAATTACACAAAAATTGTTCACTTTTGATAAATGACTGTCAATTTTTCATGAATTGACAACATTGTCGGAGTATGTGACTTCATGTGCATTTGTTTAAATAAGCATATAATGCGTTTACTTTATTATAATTTAAATTTGTTTTTTTTTTTTTAAACACAGATTTTCTTCTAATCTGAAAAGGGATCATCCATCTAGATATCTTTGTCTTTTGAAGCAACACGTAATTTTAAAAACAAAATTTCTTCAATTCCTCGAAAATAAAAGTAAAAAAACTGTAACCTTTATAAATCATAAAATACCCTTATTAAAGACAAGAAATGCAAAGAAAAATTTATTAAAAGAAAAAATATACATAAAATCTATACGAATGCAACAATAGATAGTTAACATATTCGTTACATTTCGATAAAATTATCACAGGATTTAAAAGAAATTCCAAATTTCACGAAAACAATTTTTTATTTTAGCGAAAATGGAAAAAAATACACCTCTTGCGTAACTCTTTAAACAAAAAAATTTGTACTTCTCGTTTAAAAAAAACGAGTCAATGCGAGTTTATTGTGACATTTGCTATAAATTAAAATGACCGCTTTGATTGTACCAATTGTCGTTTTGATAAGCATACCATAAAAATACTCCACAAACTGTCAAAAACTATCTCATTTTCAAGGAACTAGATTTCTCTTTTTTACAAACTATTCACAGGTTTTCTCTTTTTCGACATAAAAATGAAATATTTAGTTCGCGTCTTTAAGCTCATTCCAAATGATTATTTTCTCAAAACTTAATCCAGTTACCTATGTATAAAATGGTAACACTGTTAAACTTCCATTCGTCGTTTACAAATACAAATTTTTATAAACTCACATTTTTCACGAGTAAAAGCTCACTTCGAAGTTCGACGATTAAAATTTCCATTATAAATGGCAACACTGTAAGCTCCGTTAAGTGAAGTACCATTCGAGTCAATTGTCAGTAAAATTTCTCAATTTATTGAGCAAACCATTGAGTATATACAGACCGTCCGGTTGATCTTAGAACCCCTCAGCGCAAAAATCCCACCGCTATAGATGAATAATACGAATAAATTATTTTAAATCCTGATTGATATTTATAAATTGATATTTTGATAAAATAAAGAACTTAAGTTGATATTAATAATTTAAAAACCAAAAATAGTCATTAATAATCGATAATTTACTTTTTTCGTACATTTTTTTTGTGCTATAATTTGCACGCACTGACGTCCCTATTTACGTTGTTTGTAACCTGTGTAAGTGTCGCCACTTTTTACGCGTCAGCTACTTTGATGGGATTTTTGCGCTCGCGCTGACGCTGAGGGGTACTAAGATCAACCGGACGGTCTGTACATGGGTCGTGTGTCGGTGAGATTTTTTTGGTAATTGAGGTTTCATCTCAATCAAATTGAAAAATTTCGAGAAAGAAAACGTGTTTCTTATGTGTTACAAAATTGTTGAAAATTTGAAACCTTTTTGGTAATTTTGTCGAAAAAAGGAACGTTTCAACTTTTCTTTCTACTTCAAAGTTGTTTTTTCAACTTTTTTCGAGGCTATATTTGGACTTGAATACAGCAGCGAATTTAAGCGGAGGAAAGAGGAAGGGTCCCCAAAAAATCTGAATGCCGCTACTGTAAAAAATAAAGAGAAGTACTCTTTTTTAGAACACTGTGACACTAGCATCAACTTGACAACTTCAATAAAAATGAAATTTATGGATTCTTTAAAGCAAATAAATCAAAAATTCATTTTTGACAAAATTTTTTAAATAGTATTTTTGTTCGTCTTAATGGTGTTTTTTGAAGTAGGTACTAGGTACTTCCATCATAATGAAATTTATTCTTCCTTTTAACACGTGAAAATTTTTATCTCCCTCCTTATGCCAATTTTTTTTGAAAAATTGTGTTCCACACAAGTCGTCCTTCCTCTCCCCCATGTTCATAAGCCAAGCTCACTTGTGCTCAAAATGCCCTGCTCATACCCCCCCCTCCTCTGACCCATTATACTTGTTTAATGTAGCCACCTCCTTGATTCAACTCCGCATATACCACTGCTTGAATGTACGTAAGTCAGTTTGAGAAAAAAATCCTAATCAAATTAACCCTGTCTTTTCAATGTCATCTCGAATGACAATTCTTTCTCGAGTGAAGAAAACAAATTCATCCATCGTATTTTTTTTTTACAATTTCATCAAGTTTTTTCAAAATTGAAATAGTTTATAAATTTTTTTCTTTCGAAAGGAATTTATTTCTCATAAGATACTTTCTTAATTCGAAGTTATATATTGTCAAAATAAATATTTTCATCTAGCAACGACTTTGAAAAAATGAAAACACCAAAAAAATACAAAAAATTCACTAAAAAATGAAACAAAAAATTTCATGCTCAGAAAAACCCGGCGTTAATAATATGTACAATTAATTTACACATTTTTCAAATAAATTTTTTAGAATTCGTTATAAATAACAAATTGTGTAATGCTTAAATTGATAAAAAATGTACGAAATGCCTATTTAAAAATTAATTTTGCCCTAATATGAACTAATAAGCATAATCCCAATTTAATCGAACAGAAAAAACTACAAGTAAGAGGAAATCTACTGTAAAAAAATATATACTCGATTGGAAAAAATGTAAATTTTACGATAAAAAATCTAAAATAATGAAATTTCATCTTCTTTTACGTAATTTAAATACATTGAAAAAATGAATTATTACAAAACACAGAAAAATGAACAATAAATTTCGAGATATTTTCATTTTTTAGCTACTAAAAGTATTATTTAAAAAATTTCTAAGTAATTAAAAACTTGGAAAAATTTTACTTTAATTTGAAACGAATTATGAAAATTTCTTCCATTGTAACGTGATTCTTTCTCGAAAACGTCAAATTTACGAAAGTCTTTTATTGGCGAAAATCGCGTCGCGACGACTACGTCAACCGGTACAAAAGTCCAAAGCCAAAAACACGTTTCACCAACATCGACCACCGTTTCCATCTTCCAATCATATACTCATCGTGAAATAGGTAACTTTGACTTGATTAATAATAATATATAAACGAAGAAGAATAGGGAAAAAATGAAAAAACCCTAAACAATACTATATACATACATCACGTATCATAATTTAAATATAAAAACCGGTTGAAATTGGCGTCGACAACGTAAACCTCAGAATCTCAAAGCTCCTCGCGCTTGGATAAGACGAAAAGAACGGTTGAAAAACGACCAAGATGGTGGTGGTGGTGGTGGCGGCGGTGATGATGATGATGATGCCTGAATGGTGGTGGTTCGTTGTTCGTTACAACACCATGTTCCCCCTACAGTTTGTTCTCTCTCCAACACGCCTTCTTTCCATCTACACACAGATGCGATAGAAACACGCCAAGAAGAGGGGGGTATGTTAATTTTTTCGCAATTACCATTCACGTTGGTGATGCAGGTCATGCTCGATTACCGATATTAGCAATAAAGCGTTGATTGGTTCGTGGAGTAACCCGCCTTCCGATTTCAACCTTACGTTCGATAATACAGCAGCGTGCAGTGTAAATTATTTAGACGTCGCTCAGATGCCTGTCGACATGTTTGGGTTTGGCGGATCTGGCAACCGGCTTTTTGAACACTTTGATCGCGCGACGAAACCCTTTATGGTGATGATTGACCACAGCCAGCGTATGACATCGAGAGAATCCCACCTCCGATGATAGCAAATACCTATCGAAGTGATGCGGGAACAGGTTGATGTTCTGGAAATTCCTCCATATGGTCTCGGTGAGGGTTTTCTTGCGTTTGTACGAATCCCACGACTGAGGCTCCAGCACCAAGATGCCGCCGGGTTTGAGTTGCGCGTACATCCTCTTGAAGGCCAACTTGAGGCCGTCGTCGCCCCAATTCAGATGTATCCATTTGGTGACGCTTAGACAGAGGATTGTGTCGTATTGGGGCGTCTCGGAGCGTAGCATGGAAGCGGACTCCAGGACGTAGTTGGAATGACAGAATCGTACGTTTTTCGGGAACGTTTTGCAATACGTTTGTGGACCGTTTTTCAGCTCGTTGTCGTATATAGGACCATAAAGGATGGGCATCGAGACAGGGTAACATTTGTATTTCAAGTCGAGCTTCTTGTTGGCGCCGGATGCTGCCGACGTACTTGGCGATTCCATCGAATATGGGCTCGGGCAGTTCACGTAATACCTTACGTTACGATTTGCCTCGTCGATTAGGTACCTATCGATATCGATTCCTGTTACCGAACGCGCGCCGAAGCTTCGGGCTACTATTAGTGAGACATGGCCGACGTTGCAGCCGATATCGAGCACGTCTTTGTTGGCGAACAGGTCGCGGTGTTTTTCAAATATCTCCAGTCGCAGATCGACCCCGTTGTTGGAGTTGCGATAGCCGTAATACCGATTGTAATTACCGTATTGGAAGCGGGTGTTTTTCTCGACGAATTTCGGGGTTTTTTGCACCTTGGCGCCAAGGTCTGGTGTTATGATATGCCTGAACGGGATACTCTTCAGGGGCCTGTATGGCTGCGGAATAACCGGACTAACGATCTTGTCTTTACGTTCGGCCCGTCTGTTGGGAAACGTACCTGTGAATTTATGCGACTGCGGCTCCGTGGAAGAGTGCAAATTCAGATGCGGCAAAGAGGCCGCGTTCAACTTGGTGGCGCCGTTGACAGCGGTCGCCGCAGTATGGTCATTCGTGGAGCTCGGATTGTCGCACGATTCAGTCGTCAGTATCGTGACACTAGCGCTAGTCGCGTCCTCTTCCACTAATGCGCTCCCGGCTTCGCAATTATCCGTCGAGATGATCGCGGCGTCGTCATTCGCCCGCGTACAAGTCTCGGGCTCAGCGATACTCTTCAAATTCAAAGGATCGTTGATATCACCGCCGAGTAAAAATTCATCCGGTTTATTCGGCTCTTCGTCGCTTTCGTCCGATCGTATTTCCTCGTCTTCCTCTTGAAGTCCGCCGAGATTCAAAGGGTCGTGGATATTACCGCCGAGAAGGAACTTGGTCGCGGGTACGATTGTGGTCGCGCCCCTTTTATACATTATCTTTCGCTTTTTACGATGATGCGCGGCTATGGCGGCGGCGGCTGTTCCTCCGGCTGCCGTCGCGCCCCCAGGTAGATGTCCGCCAGCGCCGTGGCCCCCGAAGCCGCAGTTGCTAAAGCTATGGGTACGTTTGCGGCCGCTGCTGCAGCTCATGTTTCTTCGCCCGTCTGAATTCTTCTCTGATTCGGTGACGTAATAAGCCCAAATAACGACGATTAGGTGATTTTCGCCTGGATGATTACACGTCGCGGTAACGATAATAACGAGATGATTTTCTTCTTTTTTTTGAACACCATTTGGCGGCCATACGTAGTGCGCCAGTCGCGAACCGTCGTGAGCGATTTTTCCAGCGATTGGGGTTCGTTTGGCTGGTATCTTCCTCTTGGGGTTCTTTACGTTCTGGTTACGAAAAGGTTTCGCTTTGTTTTTTTTTTTTTACGAATTTCGATCTTTTAATAACGTAAATCGCGCTACCTTTTTGTTACAATATTTTTTTTATCCGAAAAATATAATTTAGATTTTTTTTACTATCTCTTATCGTAGTATCTGCAAAAAAAATAAAGAAAAAAACGAACACGGTTAAATTTTTCAAATCATACCGAGGAAAGGAGGTAACCCGCGATGGTTACGTGCCTCTCCTAAGTCTTAGTTTTTCTAATTTTTTTTTCCAATTTCCGAAATCGCCAAATATTTTTACGTTTATCAATTTAAAGTGAATTTTTACGTATATTTTTAAATTTAAATCCAACCTTTCGAAGTATTTCGAATAATGGTGAAATATGAAAATACGTACCTTTATTTTTTTGCGTTTTGGAAAAGCTTTTACGTTTTTACTATCCTTCCGAAGTAATCGGAGTGTTCGTATTAAACGTTTTTTTTTTTTCGAATTACTTTACCGAAAACATTTGAAAATCGAACTAGTTTCTTTCTTTTTTTCTAATTTTCAATTAATTTTTTGTTTTATTTTATTCTTGTTTTTGGAGAGGGAGAAATGCGAAGAAAATAATTTTTCATTTGTAACAATTATTACGCAGAAAAATCATAGACTGTTAAAATTTTTTATCACTCTTTCATCAAATTTTTGTTCAGTTTGGTACTACGTATTTCATTATTTAGTTTTTATGTTAGCATTATTAATCGCAACTTTTTAGCATTATGTGTTTCATATTTTTCATTTTTTTTTTTTAAATTCATTAATAATAGCCTATTTATTAATTTAAAAAAGACTTTCACTTTTTTGTAATTTTTATTTAAATTATTATTATTTTTTTTTTTTTTGAAAAATGTATACGTTAAAAAAAAGTAGAAAGAAGATTTTAAATATCCCTTCGACTTTGCATCTTTTCAAGAGATTACGACAATTTAAAATCCCAATTAGCGAACTTTCAAAAAAAACTAATCAATTTCACCATTATTCGAAGTATACGTTCGTAATATAATTATAAATACGAAATAAATTTTTAGTAACGAAAACCATGATCTATTTCAATTAAATTAGTTCTGCTGACTGCTAATGAAAGCTAATTACAAGGTAGAGAATTTCACCAATAAGTGAATATTCGTGTCACGAATTGAATTACGTGTACATTATCAAAAACATCAGTAAATTTTTTATTCCATTTGTCATGCAAAACGAATGAAGAGGGTTATTAAAATAGAAAAAAAAAAACTCGTGGTATTTCATCAGCAGTTCGAACGCAGAACCAAACTTGATTGAAAATAACGCAGAAAAAATTGATAAACGAGTAAAAATTACAGAATTTTTTGTTACACAATAAATATACCAACATAGAGAACATAGAACTTAAAAATGAAAGAATAACGCAAAATAATTAACAACGCGAACTTACGCTTTAATTTTTCATGCTGCCGTGACTCCAAAGATCGTTCACGATTCAAATTCGAACAAATACTTCAAAAACAAAAAACAATCAAGGATGTACGAAAGAGGTAACATCGCGCAAAAAATAGTCGAAATTTGAAAAAAACCAGTGATTGCCAAATTACGCGATGGATAAATTTCGGAAATCTTCACGAATATAAATTTTTCCGCTGACACTTGAAAAAACAACGGGTTCGCGAAATTATGGGTACGTGGTTCTATGCGGATATTGCACGTTAATCAGTTGAAATAGATCATCGATACTAATCATGCTTAAAATCGTTATACTTAAATGATAAACACATGCGAAGATTTAGGACTTACCCGACTCTCGGAGGAGGCAGTTTCTAGTGAAGGCCAGCTGATGGGTATGCACTTCTCTAACACTGCACGTTGATGCAATTCGTAGATGCACCGGATATTGACATGCCAACAGTGCTCGCTGTAATGTTAAATTTCAAAATGTACAAAGAGATCGTAGTATTATGTTAGTTTTTAACTAATTAACGAATTATATGAAGAGATATTCCTTTTGTAACTAGTCCATTACGAGGAAAATCATGGTAGGCGAAAATCATTCTCTTTCCTTACATCATTTTTACCATAACCTTAAAGCGTTAAATGCGGGGTTGGTAATCTAATTTATGAACAATTACCTGATATTATACGATAATATTACGACAATCTCGAAGACATAAACGTGATTTTTCCACTATTAAGTTCTTAACTTTTAAAATAATTAAATTTTTCATTCCCGTCACATACGAAGTCAACATTAAACTGCCAAGTAGAATAACGACAAGGTTAAAGATATGTGCGTGATTGTGACGTCATGATTTTCAATAGGTAACCACTCACTACCTACATATTTTCACCAATGAAATTACAGAATTGAAATGAGCATTGCTTCTTCAATTATGATTAGTAGATCATAACAGTTGATAACGTGACGTCAAAAGGTCAACTTAATAAATTAATACGTAATTTTTTTTTTAATAATTGAAAGTTGAACTTAAATTTTGAATGAATAAGTTTACTTTCCACTAAGTAAAATACAGAAAAAATTTAATAATAATCACAAAAAATGCATCATCAATGGCTTACTTTGGTATAAATAAAACATGCGAATATTTACAACAAAAAATGAAACTTTGATAGTTCGTCTCAACTAGAGAAAGAAAATAATATGAAATTGTAATAGTACTACAGAATAAAATATACTCCCTATGAGATAATAAAAAAATCTAATAAAATCTTATTTATCACAATTGAGAGAGCTGAGAGCTGATGCAGGTAGAACATCGTTCAAAGCATATTTGTACGTCCATTCTGTTGCAATACGATTAAATTCATCTCGGCTGGTTTCATACAAATTAGCGATGGACGGTTCCATACAGACCTATAATGAGATTTCATTATTATTTAGACTTATTGGTCGTGTTTCATAAGACTTTATTGAAATCACCTTGCAATATGGATCGGTTAATAAAGATTGTATGGATATTAAAATTTTGGCAATAGTTAAAGCTCCACTCCAATCATTGGCAATTCGATCTAATCCTATATCACCATGTCGAGATATGTTAGGATGAAATATTCGCGTTATGAAACGAATTTTCGGCGGATACAAAGGGTATGCGTAAGGAAATTCCATATATAAATAGAAAATTCCTCCTTCATAGGGACTATTAGCTGGACCATGAACCGAAGCGCTCCAATGAATTAGATTATCATCGATGGGTGTCGCATTTACTCCTTCTGGAGGGTCGTGCTTCATGGCTGAAAATGAAATTTGTGATGATTATTGATATAGGTATTGTTTAATTTTAATAATTAATGCAAACTTACTCATCATGTCGTGTTTTATGCGTTGCATATGTCTAGGTTTATCGATAACTCCTATAACATCGCATGTATTTTCTATATTACGCATCATCTCTCGTAAACAAGTTTTACAAGGAGCGCTAAGGACTCTGAAATTTGAAATATGCCGAATGAGAAAGATTAGTTGACGCAGGAGGTGAAATTGAATACTCACAATTTCGAAAAAGTCAAGTACCAACTTTCTTCGTACATTGGTTTATACAATGGCCAAAATTTGGTAACTTGTTTTTGCCATTTTTCTTCAGACATATCGACATGAATTAGTTCAGTCAGATATGAACACGCGACAGATAACGTCCATAGGGATAACGAATCCAAGTGGCGAAAAATTATAAAAAATACTGCAAAAGGAAATACATTATCATTTGTTCAACTACTCCTGTAATATGAATAGAATACCTTCTGGAGGTAGGGTAGCCATATGATCTATATTTGTATTAATAGATGTATCTTGCGTAGCGACACTAAGCTCTTCTATCCTTTCGTACAAAGAACGTTGAATACCATTTCTTGGAGAAAATGAATTATTTCTTTGATATCGTTCGCTACTTAGTTGACTTTCGCTAGGTTCATCATTTCCGCTATCGTTTTCGTCCAATACCTATGAAATAAATGAGTAATATACAAAAAGGCACAGAGGAATATCATATTTACTACATCAGTGGTTCCATACGTTGATCGATGAAACAGCATTTGGATTTTGGTCGTCGGCGTATAGGAACAGATGACAGGTTCCACATACATATTCTCCATGCGTTGGTCCGTAGTAGCCTTTGCAAAAGAAACATATATCCTGTGAAATTCCCAATCACAACGTAAATGAGAAGTTTTATCAAAAATTGAAGTAAAAGGATGATGTATTCAGAGATGCTTACCTCGTCTATCAACATTGGATGTGATTGAACTACAACATACATGTACTCAATAATGACTTTTTTCTATACACATCACCTTTCTAAATTATTTTTCATCGCCAACATAGCGAAAAGAGACGGGTACAAAATTCCTAAAGTTCTATTTATTTTTAAAAAATTTTTAATTTATTGTTTATTTTTTTTTTTGAAAAATGTTTTTTTTGGCTTACTACTTGAACTTGTATTAGCAACATTCTAAGAAAATGTCGATTTTTATTTTTCATTTTTTTTTTTTTCAGAAAAAGACCATTCTTGAAATGAAATTGAAAATTGAAATTTTTTAAGACTCAAAACTCGTCGTTCAAAACTATCATATAAACTAGGTGAGATGAAAAAAATTGTTACGGATGTTAACTGACTATAAATTTGATTTTTTATAGAAAGTTCGATGAATAGAATTAACGTTTAGTAAGCTATGTTTTGCACCGTAGAGAAAAATTTTTCAAAATAATTATTTTGCCCCGAAGTTGAGCGATTTTTATAGTGAAATTAATTAAATATCCATGCTTCACAATTTGATTAAGAGTAAGACTGTTTTGAACATTCTCCGTCCGAAGCACAATGGCTACTTATGTAAGTCTTTTATCTTTTAGATTCCTTATTAAAATTTGGTTCTCATTAAACTGATTTCTTTTATAAATCATTTTTAGAACCAGATAGATTGATTTTGAGTAGTTATTTATAAAATTATTCGTACTTCGAAACATGTCTTTTATTCAAGAAAAATACATTCCCATTGAACCATTTATGATTTTACCCCCTCTTGAAGATACACGAGTCCGTAGCGACTGTTGTTTTATGTATGAAAATAATTATTTAAATTTATTGTATACGTAATAAATTCTCCTTTGATTTTATCGATGTACCATGGATATTTTTATTCGATCACAAATGTCATTTGATATTTTTCTCTGTACTGAAGTCAACATGAAATCTTTACTTAATGCTTTGATAATTTTTCTAGCAATTGCTTTGCAGTTAATTCGCTTAATTTATTGTAATAATTATTCGTCTGAAATTCAGTCATTGAAAAATAAGGAAATTTGCTCAAATGTTTCCAATGAGGTGAATGTTGATGATTTTAATTTTCTAATTATTTAATCTTAGTGCTTCTGATTTTTTTTAATAGTACACCTTCCCATTGTTTTTTTTCAGCAAAAAAAAATTAAGAAAATTCTATTATGACTTTAATTTTATTTATTTTTAAATATGTACATATATATGATTCAATGTGACTTCTAATATTAATTTTCATCTTTTTTGCCATTTCAGACATTACCGAGATGTTTCGATTTTATTAAAAAATGGCATTGGTCGAAAAATGGTAAACCTGAATTTTTAATTATCTATTTTATTTTCTTATTTATACCATCTGATTTATATCGCATTTTAGAATCGCATATACATCCTAATTTACTCTGCGTTCAGACTCGCATTGCATCCATAACTTGGTCGAGTGACGTAGAATGTGCTCAATCAGCAATTCAAATTGTTTCCAGTGCAAATCAATCAATTGTGAAATACTCGGTAAGAACAATACGTGTCGCTGAAGGGCACTGCGCTTTTCTTATAGATGATAAAATGTTCATGTTAATAATTTCGGATGATATTTTTATAGCATTCAAATTCCACCGCTGAAAGGAAGTTTACCTCTAAAAAATTGGAACCTGATAGCGAGTACACAGCTTTGATTATCTGTGTGCCTTCTTCTGGAAAAATGTCTCCGAATGATGTAGCCGAATTAACATTCAAAACGATGCCTGGTAATTGAACGATATTTCTAGATAAATAGAATTAAATGATCACTTTGAATTTTTTTGAAAGCAAATTGGAATCCATATCAACTTTTTTCTTTCAACATCACCGCTTTTTCTTCAGCGAGTGAAACGAATTCAAAAGCTACAATTGAATGGCATTTCCCGAGCTCAGGTTTGTATTGAAATACGCCGAAATATGAGAAATTATCTCAACGATTTTCTTTTTTTATAGTTAAGCCGTGTATTTGTGAAGCTTGTTATAGTGACAGGGTACATTACCCCACGTGTGAATATGAAAATGTACGTAATATTTATTTTTCAACTTTTATGCCAAAAGATATTTTTAATTTGATTAGGTATTACGGTTTTTCACAGTTTCCAATTTCAAATGATACGATGTCAATGAATTCGGTATTGCAGTATGGTACATCTTATGATACGTGGTTATCATTTGAGAATGACACAACGAAAACTTGTGAACGTGTGCTACATAATTCTTATAAAGTACCTGGATGTCATTATTTTTTAAATGAGTCTCAATGTGGTAAGTAATTAAGTATATTGTGCGTTCATTCGTGCATTCTACGTTCATTTTTAATTAACCCATTATCTTTCTTTCGATAATGGTATTTCGTAGTAATTCCTCAAATTGAGAATATAACCGCAAGTAGTGATTGTTCCGTTGGGTCAGATTGTTCTGTTAATATTTCATGGCACAATCGAGACAATTATCAACCTGATTATTTTCAAGTGAAAATTGAAATACGAGAATTAGACGGTAATAAAACGCTTCATAGTGTAAAAAACGTGGTAAGCATCGAAATGCACAGTTTTTAATGCCTATTCGTAAGTTTACATTGTTATACATGTCTAAATCAGGCAAATAATAACTTGGAGATAAATTTACCTTATAACACGGTATACGATGTTACCATAATGGCTTTCAAACATAATAAATTTAGTAACCCTGTATCTGATGTATTCGACACGCCGAGTTTCGGTAAGTCAAATCGAAAACGTCTCGGATATTTAAGCATTATCTTCATGAAGTTTCGTTTGTTTTAGACGGGAAACACTCAGTGAACGTGTTTTACATTACGCTGGGGATTTCTGTTCCCATTGTCACATTTATATTTATTCAAATTCTGCTCATCAATAGAAACAGACCGAAGCATGCGGTGAGATAAATGATTCTCGTGTCTCGAGTAAATAAATAAGAGTGAAAAATTATCCTTTGCGTGCAGAAATTAAAGAAGGAGTACATCATTGACATTACAAATAAGCGGTTTATCGATTGCAACTCGAAATTGGAAAAGAAATCCGGCGATCCTGAAAAAACCAAAGTGGTTTATAAGGTCATCAGAGGTGAAGTTCTTGGTAAAGGAAATTTCGGTATTGTTTTTCGAGGAACACTGATGTCAAATAATAAAAAAGTTAAAGATGTTGCGGTTAAAACTCTTCAAGGTAAAGTAAAATCACTCGTGTTTGTTCAAATTATTTATTTAATTCAAATATATCTCATCAAAAAGTAATTTTCATGTAAAAGAAAAATAAATGAATAGGGCTACATATCGAAAAAATTTCAAGTTCGTTGGTACATCTTCGGGAAAAACCGGAGATAGCCTAGGCTGATAAACGAACGTATGATTAATAAATTAGGACGAGTACGAATTTACGATTAATTAATTAATTATTATTTAACGGTTAATTGTATAATCGCTGCTTAAGATTAATCTACGAATGAAAAGATTCAACTTTTTTAGCTGTGAAATCACTCGATCGAATCATTTTTCATATCAATTTCAATTCTGTCTTGAATGTATCTCGAGTGATGTAACGTTTTTGAATTCTAATTTAAATATTCATTTTAATATGTATTTACTCGACAGATAATGCAACGTACAAAGATATTCAGCAATTTAAACAAGAGATCAGACTCATGGAAGATGTTGGTTCTCATGCTAACATAGTTAGTATGATCGGTTCGTATTATGATTCCAAAAGACCTTTATTAGTCGTCGAATATTGCGCACTCGGTGATCTTCATACTTATTTGAATGAAGTAAAGGAGTTTAAGCATATTTTTAATTGTAGTAGCAATGATCCTATCATTAATGACGTTTTTAGATGAAGAAAAGCGTGTCAAACTTATCAGATTACAATTCTATCGTTGACATTCAGTATCAGAATTTGGGTAAATGAATTTTATAACATTTGTTTTTGTTTACGTAACTTATCAAGTCAAAATTGATTCGTTTATTTCAATAGTAACAATAGAAAATGAAGTAAATTTTACGCATCTCGTGCACAATAAAATTTACGGGACGATGAAAGGTAAATAATGTGAGCCCCTTCATTCAACTGGTGGTTAGTGGACGCATACTACATGGTTGTAAAATTATTGCAGATGCAGTTCCGGAATTATCATTCTGTGATTTATTATCATTCGCTCGTCAAGTGACCAGTGGATTGGTAATACATTATGTATTATTATTTTTTGTAAATGAAACCCCATCATCTTTTCATGTTACTTCAATTTTAGGAATATTTGGAATCGAATCATGTCGTACATCGAGACGTAGCAGCGAGAAATGTTTTATTGGCGCCTGATAAAAAAGTGAAAATTTCCGATTTTGGTTTAAGTCGAGATATTTACGTAGAAAATATTTACCGTAAACCGTTACAAAGCGGTGATTTAATGCCGATAAAATGGATGGCTTTGGAATCCATTAATAATCAAGAATATACGACGAAAAGCGACGTGTTAGTATAGTTTTAATTATGTACTTGTTTTCCACGTGTTTAATTTTAATAATGTTTAGATGGTCCTTCGGGATATTTCTTTGGGAATTGTTCACCTTCGGAGATGATCCATATCCTGATATTACATCTCCTGAAGTGCTTGTTTTACGATTACGGGAAGGGTATCGAATGAAGAATCCGTGTCCTGCGTGTCCTGAAATGTGAGATTTATAAGTTGTTTGATCCGTTGAAACGATTTTTATTTTGGTTTTGATTTAGATACGAGATAATGTTGAATTGCTGGCATGAACAACCAGAATTGCGGCCTCAGTTTGCATTGCTTCATGACTTATTGGATCAGATGTTAAGAGAGTGTGCTCCTCATCAGTATATAACTTTGACCGGTAATGAGGGTTAAATATGGGGTTTATTCGAAGTGGATATTTTAAAGTTATGAGATAGATTTTCATTCTTTAAGATGTACACATACATACTACATACCTCATTCATTCGTCACTAAAAGTTTTAAGCATTTTTTTCATTTTTTTTATTAAGATTATTTTCACGTAAGTATATATTGTGAACGTGAAGTACGTAATTGCGGAGATCAATCGCAAGCATAATGAGTAATATTTAGATTTCAAAAATTTTCGGTTTTTGAGCAGATACCAAAATTCATCTTGAAAATTATTTGAGAATTCAGATATAAAATAAACTCGGTAATATTTATGTAAAAAAATTTATTAAAATAACAAAACTAAATATAAACAGTCTTTCAAAACAAAAATTAAAAAGAAATATTGAAAATATAAAAAACTAGAATAATTTACTACTAAAACTATTAAAATCCGGGATAAAAGACTGATGGAATGTAGGAACTAAAATTACATAATTACACAAGGTTCGAATTAATCGACTTCGCTGACATTTGGACCGGATGTTCCATTGGCATTTCCTTGATGTAATTTACTCATTATCGGCGCGCAGATACGTTGTAGTTCTTGATACTTGTGATCGTACTCCTCTTTTTCAGCCAACGAATTCTCGTCTAACCAACGAAGAGCGCTATCGCATTCCTGTTTACAAGAATTATTCTCGCTCTCCGGTAGTTTACCTCTGGCCTCGTCTAATGCTTGTTTAACATTGAAGATGTATCCTTCTAATTGATTTCTAGATTGAATACGTTCCCGTTGTTTATCATCCTCGGCTTTGTATCTTTCGGCCTCGCTGACCATACGATCGATTTCTTCTTTAGATAATCTGCCTTTGTCGTTTTTAATGACGATGTTCTTGGTGTTACCGGTACTGCTATCTTTGGCGGACACGTTCAAAATACCGTTGGCGTCCAAATTGAACGATACTTCTATTTGAGGAACGCCTCGAGGAGCTGGTGGTATTCCGGTTAAATTGAACTGGCCGAGGAGGTTGTTGTCTTTTGTCATGGCGCGTTCACCTTCGAATACTTGGATCGTGACGGCTGGTTGGTTATCAGCGTATGTGGTGAAAATTTTGGATTGTTTGCATGGAATTCGACTATTTCGTTCGATTAATTTAGTCATAACTCCTCCGGCTGTTTCGATACCCAATGATAGAGGAGCCACGTCGACTAGAAGGACATCTTGAATGGCGGAACTTTGATCTCCGCTTAATATAGCCGCTTGGACGGCAGCACCGTAGGCAACCGCTTCATCAGGATTGATCGATAAGTTGAGTTGTTTACCGTTGAAGAAGTTTTGTAGGAGTTGCTGCACTTTGGGAATTCTGGTCGAACCTCCGACTAATACGATTTCGTGGATGTCGCTTTTGCTCAATTTGGCGTCTTGCAGGGCTTTTTCGACTGGAACCAACGTGGAACGGAATAAATCGGAGCATAATTCTTCGAACCTTGCACGAGAAATTTTCGTGTAGAAGTCGACGCCGGAATCTAACGCGTCAATTTCGATACTGGCTTCGGTACTCGATGATAATGTTCGTTTGGCGCGTTCAGCTGCGGTTCGTAGGCGTCTCAGAGCTCGGTGGTTATCGGAAATGTCGCGGCGGAATTTCCTTTTGAATTCTTCCTTGAAGTGGTTTACTAATCTATTGTCGAAATCTTCGCCACCTAGATGCGTATCACCGGCGGTGCTTCGTACTTCGAATAGCGATCCTTCGCTGATGCTCAAGATCGATACGTCAAAAGTACCTCCGCCGAGGTCGAAAATAAGAACGTTTTTGTCACCGGATAAATTCTTGTCGAGACCGTAAGCCAAAGCGGCGGCAGTGGGTTCGTTTATGATACGCAAAACATTCAATCCAGCGATGGCACCGGCATCTTTGGTGGCTTGTCTTTGGGAATCGTTGAAGTAAGCAGGTACTGTGATAACGGCATCTGTTACTTTACCTCCGAGATATGTTTCGGCTGTTTCTTTCATCTTGATTAAAACCATCGAGCTTATTTCTTCCGGCGCGAATACTTTCTTTTCACCTTTAAACTCGACTTGAATTTTCGGTTTAGAGTAATCATTGACGACGGTGAACGGCCAGTGTTTCATGTCTTGCTGGATCTTCGGATCATCGTATTTGCGACCGATCAAACGTTTAGCATCGAAAACTGTGTTTTTCGGGTTCAACGCGACCTGATTTTTGGCTGCGTCTCCTATCAAACGTTCGGTATCGGTGAATGCCACATAGCTAGGTGTTGTTCGATTTCCTTGATCATTGGCGATGATCTCAACTTTTCCTTGTTGCCAAACTCCAACGCAGGAGTAGGTTGTACCAAGATCAATTCCAACTGCTGGCATCTTCATATTGAGTTTTTTCAAATATACGTATAACACACGAACAATAACACTTTACGAACGAATACTTCGGTTAATAAAATCGCACAGAATAACACTCGAGAAATAATCGCACAGAAAAGCACAAGATAACTTCGCAAGATACTTCGAGTTTCAAGATCGCTTGTTACTTTCAAGTCAGAACTATGCTTCATTGCGCGAGTGTCGGCGTTTATATACTGAACCGAGGTCTTCCAGATATTTCTCGTTTGTTGTGGATTTTACTAGAAGGTAATCCAGAAAATACTAGAAACAGGTGATGCGAAATTCACGAATGAAATATCACCATTCTCAACAAATGTCTCGTTCATTCTAGAAACACGAAGAAAATAGGTAATGTTTTAAAAGTAGGTTCCAATTTCCTGTGTTTTGATTGGTTGAATTTCAAAAGCCACCGTAATAAAATAATGTCATATTCGCTACGCATTGGTACCAACATGAACATTTTTTTCGTTATGGCGTTTGTTTATTTTTCAAATTTCAAATTTTTTTCAACACGTGATTGCTTTACGTAATTATTTCTTCGGTTATTTGTTTCAATTACTTATTTTATTTATTATAAAATGTGAATTGATTGTGTTATCGATGGCGCAAACGTGTATTTCAAACTCATTACCGGTTACAGTTCATTTTGGGTTAGTATAGGCGACATATATGAACCGCCATCGAAACACTCGTCGTTTACCGCCATATTCTATTCTTTAAATAATTTGTCAACTTAATCGTCGAATTATTGTGTTGAATTGTTAATTATAATGTGCTTTACAGCGGCGGAGCGGAGTTACTATTTAATAAAATCAAAAAACACGATCTCATATTACCTCAGACAGATGCTCCATGTAAGTTACAAACTTACTACGTACTATCTTTAATTTCGGTATTCAGTCGTGGAATTCTTATTGAAAATATTCATTATAGGGACCATCAGGTCGTTAATATCATGGCTAAAGGATAATTTATTAACTGATAAACCAGAATTGTTCGTCCTCGGCGAAAGCGTGTAAGTAGAATATGTCCAATGGTCTGTTTACACTGCGATGCACTATATTCGAGACTTCGATTTTTACAGACGTCCCGGTATTCTTGTTTTGGTAAATGATCAAGATTGGGAATTGTTGGTAAGTCGTATGCTATATTGTTTATTGATTATTTGAGTTACGTTGAATACACGTAGATTCCGTACTAAATTCTCATCTGTCGCAGGGCGAATTGGATTACCATTTGAAAGAAAACGACCACGTTTTATTCATTTCTACTCTTCACGGTGGCTGATCTCGTTCTTTATTCTATAAAAGTTAACATGTAAGTTGTACTTCGGTGGTATGTATTATACCTGATCCTGACTCGGATTTTTTTTCGGATTTTCAACCGAATTCATTTTATATTTATCTATTCAATAACCAATAAAAACAATTTCAGTTTCCTAACCGTATTTATTCTAAATCGTAATCTGTTCATTATCCATAAAAAATGAAGAAATTAATATCAACGACATTGATATTAATTTTTCATCATGATTCAACACTCAAATTTTCACATTTTTTCAACTATTTTTGGTAACTCATATTTTTATAAAAAATTCAACCAAAATTTAACACTAAATTCTCTCCAAAACTGCTCTTACATGAGCACTTGAACCTTGATATTTCAGTTATAAACAACGTGCGTGAAGTTAGCTTCATTTCTGTGGCTTCATTCTTCCACATTCGATAAAATTCACACTAATGAACAAAACAAAAAGCAATGAAAGGTGTCCGCATTGGCAACTTATTTAGCATGTAAAATAAATCTTCATAAACAAGCACCCTAAACTCCTCAAACGTAATAGAATACCTGAAAAAATCGAATGTTTCGATTTGAAAATTTGATAAAAAAATGATGAAAAATAGGTGTTGATGCTTCTTCATTTGTTATGGGTAATGAACAGATAAAGCTTTTAATTGGTTGTTGAAGGGATAAAATTAGAATAAATACGGTTAGGAAACTGGAATTGTTTTTATTGGTTATTAAATGGATAAATATAAAATGAATTCGGTTGAAAATCCGAAAAAAAGATCTGAGTCAGGATCAGGTATAATACATACTATTTACTTCATATTATTAAATTTTTTTATCGGTTTCATTTAGTAGTATATTTTTGGAGTTGAATTACCTACGCTATGTTGATGTCTGATAATGTGTCGTACTCTATCAGTACGCTACATTCGTGGCCTACTTTTTGTAAAGATATTACAATGATCGATGACACATTATATAGGTTCATGTTCCTTGTATTTCTCTGTTATTATTTGTTTACCAATCGTAAAATTCTAAACACCTTTATTACGCTATTGTAAATTATTTTTTCGAAACACATGCTAGAAAAATTTAGCCAAGTTGGAAATTTTCCATATCGTGGGTTTTAATGGATCTAGGAGTTTACGTTGAATAAACGGCCTGTAAAAAAAATTTTTAAATTCATTCATTTTCATCTTTTTCAATGAATTTTGAGCGTCGGTATATTTGTGTGCTAGCGCTTCACTTGTCTGTTCTCTTCATTTTGGTATATTTTTAGCTATTGGGATTCCCAAGGGCAATATATTGATCTCATTTACATTTAACAGATGAATTACGTTTTTTATCATCGAGTGCTGTAGTATTTTTTGCACTTTTTTCGCATGGTTTATTTTTACTGCGCTTTGATTTCGATAAAGAGGTTGGGAATTTTTGAATGAATTGAGGAATTCGTTGTATTTTTCTGCTGTTGGTAAATTTTTAAAATTTATTTCAGCGATATGAAAATTTTCATTTTTCCTGAAAATTCTTACGACACGTTTTTCAAGTTGGGTAATTTAATATTCCGCGGAATTGGCATTTTGTTGCGACGTTATCAACTTGTACGTATTTTCGATGAATGAAATTTTCACGCATTTTTTTGTAATAATTGCCAAATTGTTTATTTAAAGAAATAATTCATCGCGTAGAAAATTTCAAATACGTCAAAACAAACGAGACGAAAAGAAGGGTCGATAAATTGGCCATGAAATTACGAAGGTCGCCAAAAAATTATACGAAATTTTATCTCGATAAAAGTCTGTAAATTTTTCAAAGCTCCAAAGCGGAAAATTTTTGAATTTACTTCATCGCAACATCTGCTGGAAAAAATTCAACATCGTGTCACAATCGCGATAAAAACTCGCGTGGATTACGCCAGAAAAAGTGGTTTGTACGTTGCACATTTCGAGAAATCCCCTCCGTCTCCAGCTCGAGTCTCGATTTAATTATCAAATTGGCCGCTCGTTCGACGAATTGTAAATTAGGGTCTCTTTGAACAAAGGTTAATTACATGTAACAACTGCATTTACAAATGCAATTAAACGAAATCGATTGGTTCGCGTTGGATTTACCTTGTGCGACGATTGGTTTCAACAAGCCACAGTCACACTAGTTGATACTGTATTTTAAAGCGCAATGAGTCGCTTTTATATTTTATGTCGTTCACTCGGGTTTCTCGTGCAGCGTAATGTAGTCGCGTAAACGTGCTCGCCGTTTATATTTCGAATAACTCGTTCACGTTTTACGTAATTTTTGGAATTTTTACCCCTTTAAATTCAACTCGTGTATTTTAAAGTTTAGCGAATTTTTTTATTAATTTTTTTTTTTATTATGCGTTGCAGCACCGAGCACCCTTTGGCTCTTTTGTTCGACGTCATCGTATTTTCTACAGGTAATTTTTAATTTCTTTTTTTCATTTATTCGCGTGACCGTAATTGTTTTTTCATGTCGAATCACCCGATTTTTCCCGTCCCGCTGGCATAATTATAAGAAAACAGCAAACCAAAGGTTAATAACCTCGCGGAACTTGTACAGATTCCGAATCCCGAGTCGCGATGTAATTCACGTTCTAAATGGAAGTTTTAAAAAGAAACCTTTGCGATGCTATTGTGATCGAGCACAATGCAGATGCGACGCGATGCATCTGAATATTATAACTACGCCATCGTAAGCCCCGAAGCTCGTATAATTGGAAAAGTTTTCCTAGTTTGATTTTCGTCGATGCGTGCAGCCGTGCAATCGAGTCGAAAATTGAGATTTTGTGGAAAGTTGTCGTGATGAATTGCGTCTAGATAAACATTTTTATTACGTTGATAACTTAGCGTGTTGAACGAGTAGATTTACGAGCTAATAATTTTGGCGTATATTCTAGCATTTAATTATAAATAATTGGCGAACACGATAGAAATTTCGTGGGTGTACACATTTGTCGCGGAGGCAGAAGGGAATGATAAAGCGTTGAATTTTCGACGTGCAACCCGGATCATGCCTGAGTCCACCTGTCGCGATAATTTAATCGAATAATAGACCGGAATTAGTTGAATTTAAATTCGCCCGTCGTGGAATTTTTAGCCTCGGAAGACCTGCCAAAGTGTATGTCAAATGATTTTGATAATTTTTTTCGCGTTTTTCAAGTATTTTTTATAGCATGTACAGTAGATTGATTTTTTTTTTCTTTTTTTTTAATTCTAATCGGATTTTCTCCGAAACGCGTGAAAATTATCGCGATTGTAGGTATGTTGAAAAGTTGAGTGATTTAATTTTTTCACTCACGTAGAACGATGATATTTTCAAACGAGAAAAAATAATGCTTCGTATTTTCATCGTAAAATTTTTAACGAATTCTCATAAATCGCAAATTCAACGTAAGAAATTGTAATTTTGCATACTCAATTCGTAACGGTAATGCTACGTGCTGGATCTGCTCACAGAAAACTAGTTTGCGATTTTGCCGATTTCCTATTCCTATTGGATAATGCATCATACTAAATTGGTATCTGTGTGTCGATGTGCGTCGTGCACTCCGAAAGAGTCAATTTTTAGAATACTTGATCCCTCCCCCTCTCTACTCTCTTGTTTAGCGTTAGTAGAAAATTATAAAAATATATTAATTCTCCCTTGAGAAGAGGTTTGGGTCGATATCGTTTCTGATTCATTTATCGTTAATATTTTCACAATATTCGTACTTTGTATCTCCTCCTCCCCACAGTGACATGAAATTGTATCATGTCGAGTAGTGAGCTAGTGACGTCATAAAATAAACTTTTATGTGGGTGTAATGTTCGTTTAGTTCGTCAGTTGTAAGAAGTGCATCAGACGTATTCAGATGATGGGAGGGCGGAGGGAGGCGGAAGGGGTGTGTTAGAAAATATGGAAATTCTCACTTTCATTTCAAGCAAGATGATGTGTAGTATGTAAAAAAAAAGTTCAAAATTCAAGTTTCTGCACCAAAAATCAAAATTATTTAAGTAAGTCGACGACGTCATGAATGCCTTGCGTAGATTGATGACGTGATTTTATGCAAAAACATGAAAAATTAACATTTTGATTTGAATTTTGTGAACTCGAAGTGGATGGAGGAAAGTAAGTGTTAAGCGGTGTGGTCTGTGAGGAACGTTTCAAAGCTGGACTCCCCCTCCTCCTTCTCACTCCCTTCTCTTCCCCTTCATATTAGGCGAAAATTCATTAAACAAATTTTTGATGTCCTGACCTTAATTTAAGATTATCGATTTAAGTATAATATAATCGTAATCGCCTCCAAACAATTTTTCATATGTTCGGCCTTCGGACTCAGATTTCGCGTAGATTGATGACGTCATTCATTAAATTCTACGTAGATTTCTGACGTTTTTTTTTTAAGCTTACATAAATATGTGACGTCATCATCGTCTCGTTGAATTAATTTAAAGAGTTCATTGTGCAAAAAAATGCCCATTTTACGTTGATAGATCAATGACGTCATCAATTAAATTTTACGTTGATGAAACTATTCTGTTTTTATTTATTTTATTAACAAGTTATGACGTCCACAGAATTTTTACGACGATCGGTGACGTCATGAAATTAACACGATGTACATACATTAATGACGTCTTAAACGTTATTTGTACCTATATTATTTCATCTACATTTTAATGACGTCAAAAATCTTCTTCACCAACATCAATTCAACTCATGGCAAACTCTTTGAAATACCAATATTCACAACAAACTCTTTGTATATAAAAAATCCTTTAATCTTTGGAAAAATCTCTCGCTCCTCGACCGTTCCGACGAAATCATTATCATCCGTCTCCGAATCGGCCATGCCAAACTTACTCATAATCATCTATACCAACGACCCTCCCAACCCACATGCTAATTTTGTAACGTCGAACCAGTATCCACTCATCACCTTCTCTTCCTTTGCCCAAACCTCACCCAACATAGAAATAATCTAGGCATTTCCGAACCATTAATTCCAGATTCATTACCTCAAATGAAAAACATCATCTTACTCATTAAACGGCTAAAATTATATAATCAGATCTAAATCCTCACTCACACCTCTCCCATTCCTTCTCCCCTCGTCCGAATCCTTCATCACTGGGCGTAATAGTCGTAGCAATTAAAAACGCCCAGTATTAAAAAATTAAAAAATAAATAAAAAAAGTGAATAATGATTCTTTTGGGAGTCTTGAGAAATCGTATTTTGTAGAATTTACCGCGTTGTTGCTCTTCCAGAATTTAATTTCGGCCTAATTCTTGTTCGTGATGACATTTTGTAATATTTCGAATTTCCGACACCGTTGACGACGTGATGAGGTTTATGTTTATGAATATTTCTAAATGAGTTTGGTCACACGTTACCTATAATTTTGAGGTGAATGTTTTTTTTTTTCACCATGATGGAATTTCCAATTCATGAATCATTTGAGAGAACTGACGTACGTGATCACCTCATTGCAGATTGTCGCTATTTACTGTGATAACGTTTATTAGGAATTCATCGTTTCGTTGGATACGATGAGAAAAGGGGAAATTGCGAGTCTTCGAAGACCCCAGTAAGAATATGCTGTCTTGTTGCTGTGGTTAATGAAAGCCTAAATGATGAAATGGTGATGAAATTTGAGACACGGAAGATTTTTGGATGAAAAATGTTCCTCGGTTAATTTTTAATAATTTTTGTTTTAAAAATTTTTGTCTCAAGTCACCCCATTCTTCACAAAAACGCCCCAACTGAGATACTTCATTCGCGATTTATAAAATATGGCGAAATTTGACGAGATACAAAAAAAATGTTTATTACAAAAAATGTTCCTCGGTCAATTCCTAATAATTCTCAGCTCGAAAATTTTCGTCTTAAATCACCCCAAGCTTCGCAAAAACGCTCCAGCCAAAGTATTCCGACGATGTGATGAAATTGCATCGAAATAGGCTATGAGAATATACGATGAAAATAATCGAATATTGGTCGGAATTTTTCTAAAGAGCTCATGCGTGAGTTCGTTTTAAGAAAATAAAAACCTTATTTATCGTTTTATAATACACGAAGCGACGAAAAAATGGAGACAGAAGCAATTCCAGGGCAACATCACCTTCGAAAGAGCCTACGCAACAAAGAGATACGCTAGAACACCCAAATCAAATTCAATTTATCGGTTTCAAAAACAAAAAAAAAAAAAAAAAAAACTTTCGCAGATGAACGCCATTTCGGGGCATATTTTTTTTTTAATCAAATCGGACGAAAAAACGTGACGGCCGGCTACTAGCCACTATAGTTCGGACAACGGAGAGAATTTTTAATTACGAAGCGGAAAAATACCCGATGGACGGCAATTGAACCTCCCTAAGGGGGCATTTTCACTGCCAAGGACGTACCAATTAAACGAGCCGGTCGATTTAAAGAGGAAATGTGATTTTGATTTCCGTTACGAATTTTCCCGCGCTTTTTCACGTCGTAATTTCGAAAACCGAAACCTTGTAGCGTTGTAGCGTAACCTCGATCTTGACCAAGACCGTTGAATTGTCGTTTTTGGGTAAGAGTTGGTCAAACAACTACGAGTAGTTTGACCAGTTGGCATAGTTTCGAATCAGGTGTTTTGATTGTAAAGGTTTTTAAAAGGGTTTTTTGATTGGCAACGTTCGCGATAAGATAATGTCTTTGGTAGACAGAAGTGTTACATTGGACGAAGGCGTAACCTTGATCGGGATGTTGAATAAGATCTATGGGAAGGGGGGGAGGAGGAGGAGGTGCTTTAATTAATTCACAAATATTCTCGTACATAGCTAAGTTTAAACAAAGATCAAATGTAACATTTAAGGCGTAATTGGTGCGAGAGAAAATTGCTTCATTGGATGCGACTGACAGACGAGCTCTAACATTTTTCTGGTACTGGGTTCGTTGATGTTTTGGGGAGAGCCTTTGAAAGATGGGGTTATATTCGCGTTCAATTATGTTAAAAATAAACCACCAGGTTGAGTAGTTCTTGGCTCGTGTTCGTATTTTGGTAACGTGAAATATTCCGTGTTTACGTCGAAGTTATGAATTCCCGGCGAACTTGACTACGGAGGTGGAAAGTGTCCCGATATGGTGGATACGCTTGGTCAGAAGATGGTAGGACGTAGTGACTTGAATTTTTAATCGGGTTGGCTTTCGAAGATGTAGAATGTAATTAAAAGACCGAAAATGGTAGCTGGATGTTCGGTGGAGAAACGTTTTATCGAATCGATCGTTCGATTGTATCGATTTAATGGCTAATTTAATCATCGAGTATTTTAGTAGTCTCGCTGATGGAAATAAAGACGCGTTAATTTGTCTGCGTTCTTGATTTTACGATTTCAAAGAATTCATTTATATTTTGGGATGAGGGATTGATGTAGAATTTGTATACATGTATATTTTTTAGAACGCAGTTTACAAGCGAACCCAGGGTTGGCAGGAGTGGTGATTTTTGGCCTAATTTTTAAATTTTCATATTAAAGAATGGAAACGAATCTATTTCAACGCCGATAAAATTATCATTTCGAACTCGTTTCCAGCTGAATTCTCGGAAGGATGCAACTAAAAGACGGAAAATGAGATGATTGTATTGGATTTCGAAAGAAAGCATTTTGGAAAACGTAGATCAATTTATTAAATTAGTAGAAAAATTAGTTGCTTTTGGAATCGAAAACGTCCAAATTAACGAAAAATACGTAGCAGAAATGAGTAATTTAAAGATAATTTACTCGTAAATACTGGTAATTTCAAATGAATTACCGGTAAATAGCGACAAATACCGGTAATTTACTGATGAGTACACACGGTCAAACGCAGATAATTACTGGTAATATACCTGTAAATACGGGTAACTACTGGTAATTACGTGTAATTTGCCATTATACTGCAAGTGAGCGCTTTTTTCCATTTTAGAGGCTCTATTTTTTAACTCGTTGATTATTAGAAATAATGTAGCGTATATTATATGTATGTATATTAGTCGAGTGGTACTCGAAATACCTTTATTTATACTGACAAGAACTTCAAAATTTCGCCAATAAACGCGAAATAACTAATCCATAATCAACTATTTAATTTCTATCGAGACGCGAGTTTGGTAAATTGCGTAGATAAATTCGATACTCGATATTATTTACTCGTTGTTACTTGGTTTTGATGCTAATGATAACGTCAAGGTGAAAATGCTATGGAGTACGCCCACGCTGTGTCGCCATAATGGAAAAGTTACACGAGATTAAGATCTTGCAAGTTTTTGCAAAGTTGTTTGGGTTTTAGATTCGATGAAGTTGCTATATTATGTCGATTCGATTTAAATGCTGGTTAAAGGAAGCACGACGTGTCGATGCCTCGAAGCAATATATGAACTGATAACTGATTTTTTTTTTTATTTAAATAACATTACGTCATCGCTCAGCGTCGAGTTTAACTACGAAAATAATTTTAATGATATATTTTTTTCGTGATGTCACTTTTCCAACGTTATTAAAATACCACGTGTATTCGCCATATTGGAATTTGGAACGAATTTCATATCAGCGTGGTGTTGGTGTATGAAGAGTGAAGGGAGAGGTGATTTTTACGGTGACTTTGTACTATTTTGTTTCCTGATCAGGGTTTGTTGCTTTGTTCGAGAAGTTTTAGGATTCGTTCGATTTTGGCGACAAAAAATCGTCAAAACTTGACTCCATAGGACGCAAAATAATCCTTCTAAGAGAGAATTTAAATCGAAGGGAAAGGTACTAAAAAACTATCGGTAATTGATAGAGTAATATTTACCAAGCGTTATATACGTTTCACCTTCACTCCCCTCTCCCTCATTTCTATTCTCTTACATCATGTTTAGATGAATCATTAACAGTGATGGTCGTATTTCGAGTGGTACTCGTAATTCTATCGAAAGGATCTTTAGCCGTGAGACGGTCTCGGTCCCCTGTCCCCTCGTCCCTTCGGTACCCGAGAATCTTACGAGTCGACCCCCAAATACGACGAAACACTCGATTGGAAATTTTTTTTGTTATCTCGGACTCGGAAGTTCAAGACAATCGTGATGATGAGAACACGAATACGCGTATGATCACGGAACGCTGCTGGCGGATGCGTTTTGATAAGGGGAGAAACGCCAATGAAATGGTGGTTTCTTGCAGCGATGATCGGATTGGAAATGGTGTAGATTCGAATCTAATTCCGAGTGAAAAATCACGTGAGAACGAAATGAATCTGGTTTGATGAAGGATTGTGATACCGAAAATCCTCTTGTCGTCGCCTTTGTTGCTGGAATGGAGAAAATTAAAAAGAGATTCATAACGCGGAATACATTATTACTGGTTATCGGTATTTAAAAGCTTTACGATCCCAGGTAAAAGAACTGAACCACGGATTATCATTCGAAGAATTTTGATAGCTCGATCACCGAAGCGTAAACGCCGCCGAAGTCGTTTGTGTAATAAAATATCGAAGAACCTGTTCTTTCGTATTACATTGTTCGATAGGCTTTTCTGCGTTATGATTTGTATTCTTATTTCGTTTGGAAAATTTTCTCGCTGGAATTGGTTAATAGATGATTTAAGCACGTGGATTTGCCGGTTTCGTTCCTCGAAGCGAATTTATTCTTTACAAGTGCATAATTCTTTCTGAAAATGAAAAGAAAAATAATCAGCGCAACACGAGCTTGTAAAATACTATAAATTACGAAGCAGCGGTAGCATAGGATGCGAAGAGCACAAAGCGTAAAGCATAATTTGCTTTTACAAATTGTAGTACATATAACCTAGAACCTGTCGTTGGGTGTGAAGATATACTAATGTGTTGGTTATTAATGCGTTGTTTCGAAAAATTCGGACCGAGTTGAAAGAGCGTCGATTAATGCATAATATAAAAATAGCTCGCGTCATGCGGTCGGTGGTTTTTTTCAATTTAAGGTACGGATCTTTTGTTTGAACACGGGTTGTGGGCGGTTGAAAAATATTACGTCGTGATTCTCGAAGCGTTGATATTTGTTTTAGTTCTTCGGTTCACTGTTATTTATTGTAAATGCGTTGAGATTCGTACGGTCGGATCAGGAAAGGGTAATAAACCGGTAGTAATAAAAGGTAAGTGAATAGTACTCGATGCCGATGATGGACTTGTTTGGTGGAGACGTTCGAATGTTCGACTACGGCGATGGAGCTGCGATAAGAAAAAATAATATTGATTTCTTATCACGTTTGGTGTTTATATAAATACCGGATATTACATTTTGATCGTCGGCGAGTACATCAAGTTCGATGATCTATATACTCGTCTTGACTAAATCACGTTCAACATTGAACTTGACATTTTGTGGTAATTGAACGTAGTAGTTTAATGCACGATCATGCACCGAAGTGAAAGTTACCCTGTGAAACGACGCAACACCGTCGCCGAAATATTCACGCTTCGGATGCAATTAAACGTATTAGATGGTTACGATTACGATTACGGTAAACGATGAAGCTGGCCGCAGCGGACGACGAAACGAACTCGGACAACGACTTTGACTTGAGAACTTCATTAACGTTGTATATTTCGATACATTGGTAGACGGTGTATTTCCTTTAAGCTGACGCCTGTAATTCGTAGTACGTTGGTTTATTAATGTAAATACATTTTATACGTGACAGTTGCATTACAAAGATGGCATGCTGCGTGTACGTATCGTATCAAAGATGCTGGATGCTTGATACCGCCTCCTAGATACGTGGTGTTTCGTTAATTATAACCTTTGTTATGTAACCGAGTACCACGGTTAATTGGTCGTTTAAGATGAAACTTAATTCAACGCGATTGCTCGGAACGCTCGGAGCCGGTGAAAATGAAGCTGCTAATGGCAGTGGTTATTGCTTCTTAGTTCTTGTATAGGTTTTATCACTAAGTAAATGATATTATAGAGGATTAGATTCAGCAATGCTTTTACATGTGGCCTCGAGGCATGAGGTTTCGTGGTTACCGGTGTAATTTTGTTATCAGATGTACTTCAACTTGAAAAGCATCACGATTCTGTAATAAAATATAAAATATGAGTAGCAAACCGGCGAAGTGATTTCGCTTTGTGATATTGAATTAACAGATATTGAATTTCGTCGGTGTAATTTACTTTTGAAACTTAGCTGATGCGGTGTGACCGAAACTAAAAGTATCAAGCTACCGTACTAGTTCTTAGCTAAGCTAGGTACTGTAGTTGATTACGTGATCATTACAGAATTATCGTATCCATTTAATGATATCGCGAATTGTATGTTTATTACATTCAATTTGTTACTTATTACCTGGTTTACGTCGAGTTTTAACTTGAATTAGTACTGGAAATGTTCGTAATGTCAGATGTATCATCGAAGAATAAACTTACTACGTTGACTATTCGTACGTAAAAAATATCTTAATTTCGTTTTAATTAATCTGAAAGAAGTAATAATTAATCGTAATTAATTTGTAATCGTTTATTCTTGTTCGTTCATTTATCACTGTCGTTTCGTTTTCGAGTTCGACTTTACGTAACGGAATTTCATTCGGAAGTATTCGGATATGTTCGGGTTTTGAAACAAATGCACTTCACTTATTTCGTCAGTTCTCGTTATCATCGTTCGTGGTTGTGATTTTATTTTATTTTAAATCTTATTTATATTTAAATCCTAAAGAAATAAGTTCGTTTTATTTAGGTAATTAGGTTTGATTTAATAGTTTCACTGAAGTACCAAACAATATGATGAGCTAGACGATTTCTTCAACAATAGCTAACGTTTCGTTCTGGCTTACCGACTGTTCGTGATGGTGAGTTTATTTCATGTTAAATCTTCTTAATATTCAGTTAAAAATAAATAACTTTGTTATTTGGGTTGTAAAGTTCGATGTAAGTGATATGATTAATATCACAAGGACACTGAACAATGTACGAGAGCTCGATTTCTTCATCAAGGCGATATGGTGATAACGTTGTAATTCAGCTTATTAGTTTTTTTGCGAGAAATATTCGTAAAATCGAGGAAATATTTACGAATTTTTCAACTTACTCGATTACTTCATAATTGAAGATTCAATTCCAATTCCAATTATACTAAAACTTCGTTCGTTGATGCTATTCTTCACAGTCTTATCAGTGTTTACGTTTTGTGCTCTGAGGTACTCCAATTCCAATTTACTCCGATTTTTCTCCGGAAATATTACATCGATTTCGTTGATTTTTTTAAACGAGAGGTAATCCACCCGAGTCCCGAGAGTGCGGCATGGAAGCCCTTTTTTCGATTTATGGATTGGCACGTGAGTACTATCAGAATTGGTGGTACGCATTATCTAGAGTTTTTTTTTGGAAAAGAACTCTTCCATTCCATTTCCATGCCACACTTAGTAATTTCAACGAGATTCGTGAAAAAAAATTTCAAAAAAATTTAAGATTTACGGAGAAAAAGCGGAGTAAAGTTTAGACGGGAACTGGTCGGGACATAGTACGAGTATAAGTTTGACCAAATTTGTTCTTTTCATACAATTCGTTGAATGCACGAATGAGGAGAATTTTGATCAAGTCATTACGGTCGTTTTCAATAAAATGAAGAATAGCCTCCCTTCTCCCTTAAATTCAAATCGGGGGCGCCTTCGGGTGATTTGAATTTAAATCCGAACATTGCCGAAGGTAACCGAACGCCGAAGTTATAATCAATTATTGTGCTCATGTAAATACATGCAATGTACTGATAATTTTTTATCTTTTTGAGTCATTAATAGTTAATTAATAGGAAAAATTTTAGGTTAACAAAATCTTGACATTTTAATGTATTTTGCTACGCATCATTACCGTTGTAGGCATTCTATTTCCGTATTCGAGATGTTAATTTATTATGTTCAATGTATTGATAAACTGAACATATCGTATGTAGATATTTATATGATCATTGGTTAGAAAACAAATACTCTGTTTTCATTTTTGCGTTATTTTGCAAATATTTATCGTGTAGGGGTTCTTTATTAAATTCGCGGAAGGGAAATTAGGGGATATTTTGTTCATGTGTCATAGATTAGGTTAGGTATGTGTATTTCGATGAATTTGCAGTGAGTGGACGGAAGATCGTACAGAATGCGATATGGTTGACGAAGCGATAAAATGACATCGGAATTGAAATTTTATGCGCGGCGCCCACAAACGTGAACCGAATAAGGTCAACATTTCGGGTGTTTTTTTTTTTTTTTTTTTTTTTTTTT
>QBDW01002002.1:0-16400 GCA_003261595.1 Maconellicoccus hirsutus
TTTAAAAAAAAAAAAAAAAAAAAATGAAAAAACATTTTCGAAAAATTGAAGATTTTCGTCCCTGTCTTTTTTTGTTTTCCTTTTGGCAACACTGCTTTTTTATTAAAATCATAAATATCAATTTGTTACTTAAAATAAATACAATAGCTTAAGTTGAGTGCTTACATTTTCTCAACTCGGGGAGAAAAAAAGCCACAAAGAGGGGTAGGTAACCCCCTGCCCCCTTTGGTCCATCCCTGTATGAAGTACATATTTGATACAGAAGATGCAGAGAGGTTCTTTGACAATTTTTCTTTCAAAAATTACAATTTTATATAACTTTTTACTTTTTTTGCTCGTTTTGCATAGAACACCCAAACTTCAGTTGTAAATCTAGAGCCACGCAGAGAAAATCCGGGCCCTAGGAAAAAATTATACGGACCCGCTACCCTTGAAAGGGCCCGACATTTTTTCCAAGAGCGGGTCATTTTTTTCAAAGGGTTCGTTATTTTTTACAAGAACTTAAAACGCACGCGGGCCTCTAAAAAATTCGGGCCCAGAGAGCCACGCAGAGAAAATCCGGGCCCCAGGAAAAAATTATACGGACCCCGTATCCTTGAAAGGGTCCGACATTTTTTCCAAGGGCTGGTCATTTTTTTCGAAGGGTTCGATATTTTTTACAAGAACTTAAAACGCGTGCGGGCCTCTAAAAAATTCGGACCCAGGATAAACCCCCCTCCTCCTCCTCCTCCTCCTCCTCACACTTAGCTGTACCTGAGTGAATCCCCTTGGAGGAAGCTCCTTGACAATTTTTCTAGCAAAAATTACAATTTTATTTAAATTTTTACTTTTTTTGCCACTTTTGCATAAAACACCTTAACTTTAGTAGTGAATCCCCACAGAAATAATTTCAAATTATTGCAACATCGAATATATTCCAAAGCAATATCTTAACACGTCATCTCTTCTACAATCGGTACTACGATCCTCCACCATAAAACAATTACCTTCACCCTTTCACCCTCCGCAAGGTGTTTTAAATTTAATAACATAGTTACAAAGAAGTGTGCTGTACGCGTACGTACCTTTTGATTCCGCACCGCGTGTTCGTGTGGTTAAATCACATGCAAATTAAAAACCATACTTATCAACGCTGCCGTATGTGAACCGTCACCTCAACGTTTCGTTCAACTTACCTACAAAACGAAAAAAAAATTAATATGCGTGTCGTGTAACGCAACAAAACCTATAATAAATGTTTAATAAGTAAACCACGAAAATTCGTAATTTGGTTCATAATAACCAAGTTGGCTTCGATTGTAACACACACACGCACATTTCCAACCTGTCAAGTATCCACGTCTAGCATCCAAGATCGACGATGTCCGCCCATCCCCCTTTTTTTGGGTTCCAAACGTGGAGAGAATTAGCGCGTGAAGCCATCTTGTAATTTTTTTAACTCGTATATTTCAGATATGCCATGACGTATTAAAAGCTTTTAACTAGATACGTAGATGAAGCCAAAATTATTGTTTCTAAAAACGCCCACAAACATGAAGATTAATAATTTCATAGAAAAAAATTTTCGTCGCCGGTACCAAAAATATAAATTTTTTCAAAATGACTATTAGCGTCGTTTGTCGGGTCTACGCGAAAGGGACGTATCGACACAAAAGCCAAAATCTTAATGGAAAACGGTGCTTGATTATTATTAATGAAAAAACTATATATAAAGTCTAAGCGGCTTACAACTTTTTTTTTCTTTTTCGTTATCAAGACATCGTTTTTATTCTGAAGAAAAAATGTTGTAAAATGGTTTAAAAGACTTTATGTATTGTTTGTATCGCAGCACACAGTCTTTATACGTAATAGCTTCCCATTTATGTAACATTTCCGCAGACCAACCTCCTTGTAAAGTGCTGTAGCTTTTTGATCGCGTTAAAACGTCATACATAAAAACCAACTCCCCTTTCTACAATTGCAGACATAACGCCAACGAGAAATGGCGCGATAAATTCGAAATTTTTGCTTATTCGTTTGAATTTAATAGATTTCCAGGTTTTTACTCGACATATGGATGCGTAATCTTGAAGCATTTTCCGTGTATTTTTCGAAGCGTGATTTAAATTTGAAATTATTCGTCAAGTCCCGTAGGAAATTTTTACATGATTTGAATTCTCCTTAAAATATCTTCCAAGTAAATCAAACCGTAATTTATATTTGAAATTCTCGAGTATAAATTTTTCCAAAATTTTATACAAAATTATACTTCTTTTATTTGCTTGGATTTTAGTCGTTTCAATATTAAGAAAAAATCGAAAAAAAAAATTCAAAATGTAGAATCGTCACCAAAAAAAATGACCTCTAGAAAATTTTGTACTTTTTTAAAACGTTTTTTTTAACGATGTAAAACGAAAGATATCCCAAAACAGAAATTATTATCAGCGAGTTAAATGAATTTTTCGATTTGAAAAAATTTTTATAGCTTGGAAAACATCGCCGTTTTTCATTTTCCAATAAAAAAATATCAAGCTTTTTCTACCTACTGTGGTTTCTTTTACCTGAATGGTAATTTTTTTTTCACAATTTAATACGAAATTCGTTGGGCCGCAAACAGACATTTGAAATTTTTTTCAGACTTAGAAAGGTGAACCAAAACATAAAAGTGTATCAATTATGGAAAAGACTCCTTGAGAATTACTTATGCCCCATTTGTTCAATGAAAAAAAGTAACGCCTTTTTAAAACTCAATAAAGGAATTTCTTCAGGTAGCTGGTTTGGATTTGAAGGAATGGAATTTTTGGTAAAAATGTATTTCACTCCCTCCCTCCCCAAAAAAAAATTAGTGCTTCAAGTTCATTTTTTAATTTTCAGCAAACTTTAAAAAATTGAAAATAATAAAATTTTTTTATTAAAAATATAAAAATGCAAAAAATTGAGGTAATGTTGATGGCGGATTGAAATTGCGTAAAATGTGTTTTTACCCTAATTCGAATCCCATCCATTAGAACCTCTTGAATTAGAACCTAATAAGTTGGAATTTCTGAAATTAGACCCTTCGAAATTAGAACGTCTCGAATTAGAACTTCCCAAATTAGAACTTCCCGAATGGGAACATCCAAAATTGGACCCTCTCAGATTAGAACCTTCCAAATTAGAATTTTCACAAATTAGAACTTTCGAAATCACACCCTCCCAGATTTGAACTTTCCAGATGAGAACTTAATGTCTTTGAACTTCCTAAATTAGAACTTCGGAAATTGAAACCTTCCTAATTAAAATGCCATGAATTAGAACTTCCAAAATTAGACCCTCTCAGATTAGAACCTTCCAGATTAGAACTCCACAAATTAGAACTTTGGAAATTATACCAACCGGATTTGAACATTTCAAATTAGAGCTAATGAAATAGAACTTCCTAAATTAGAACTTCTGAAAACGAAACCTTCCGAATCAGAACTTTGTGAATTGCAGCTTCCTAAATTAGGCCCTCGCGAATTATAACCTCTTGAATTAGAACTTCTAAAATTAGAACTTAACGAACTAGAACGTCTCAAATTGGAACTTAACAAATTAAAATATTGCGAATTAGGACTTTTCAAATTAGACCTCCTTGGATTGGAACCTCCCAAATTAGAACCTCCAGAGTTGAATCTCTCGAATTTGAATTTTCCGTTATTGAACTGTTCTGAAGACATCATAAAGAATAATTTAAATATCAAGTGTTGGCCTACGTGCAATTAATTTCTTTTTTTGCCTTGAAAAGCTTTTAAATGAAATTATCACCCCTTAATTTTACTAAATGTTTTTTTCATTATAATTAAAATTATTCTCGTGTTTTTTGAATTCGAGAAGACATCATGAAGAATGCAGAGGACGAGCTCGAGCCCAAATACAAAAATTTTCAGGATACTTCTTTTGCCTCGAAGAGCTTCCAAATGAAATTATCCTCCCTACCCCTTTGTACTAACTTTTCCACGTGATCATTATTTTTACAAATAATATCCACTATTTGAAAACGATGGCGCCGGTGTGAATGCACTCTTAGACCCTTCTCCTGTTATGACCGAAATTAAAGAACGATAATGTACTTATATAAAATATCAAGTAAGTTGTACACCGAAGCTTGAATGCTACTGGTCACCAGTTCTCCATTGAAAACCTCCTACTGAAAATTTCCCATGCATAGGTGTACTATATGGCGTTTTACTCGACATATCATAACTATGTAACAGTCGCGTCGAATGTAAGATCGAAGTACAAAAACAGAACACAGCATTTTATCTTCGGTCCGATTTATGGGCCGCGTGTATATTTAAACCATACCAACAGACTTATTTACATTTTAATGGGTTATACTTATATGCGCATTTACTACAGTATATTCTAAAAGTCTGCCCTGCTATCAGAAACTACAAATAAAACGGCAAATCTTGAGGAAAAAATAAAAGGGCAGAAATAACGAAACGTGATACGGAAAAATGTGCTCGGTTTCAGCATTTTTCATCCTTATACCGGCCGTTCCCCCGTCTTCTTTTTTGAAGACGGTTTAGGGTAATAAACTACACTTGAATACGAAATAGCGGAAATTTATGGGGGCGCGTGTTTCCACGAGGATAACGAATAACGGTACTTCAGAGAAGAAATAAAAATAGCGTAAGAAAAAAAAATCGCACGTAGTCGTCGCTATACCTCCTCCCCCCCTGGGTTTTGATCACTACACAAGAAAACTAGGAAAAAGCGCCAACGAGACAATTTTCGCTTACGCCAATTGCCCCATTTTGTATTAGGAATTTTTTTCATATCTTAAACGTGGATAAGGATTGTGGAAGCATCGCGTAGTCCAGTATGCTTTCTTTTTACCTTCGTATTTATTAGTATTTTATCATATTTACCGTGTTGTACGTTGTA
Source organism: Maconellicoccus hirsutus (assembly GCA_003261595.1). Taxonomy (NCBI): domain Eukaryota; kingdom Metazoa; phylum Arthropoda; class Insecta; order Hemiptera; family Pseudococcidae; genus Maconellicoccus; species Maconellicoccus hirsutus. Next base: position 4,891 of record QBDW01002002.1, read on the forward strand.
CGAGCTTATATGAGTATAGTTTCTGTTATATAGAAAAAGTTTGCTATTCGGGGATAGGCAGGACAAGATACAAGCTTCCTCACCGAGGTAATTTAAGCTAAGATTAACTATCTGCTGGGGGTTTTAGAAAGGCGAATGGTGGGTTATGGTACACACCGTATATTGTACGAAGGCGAGAAAAAAATATAATACAAAATTACTTTTAAACTTTCTCGCGAAACTTACTTAACTCTGCGTATGACATTACATCAGCGGAAGGCAATTTATGTAACAAACTTTGAAATTAGTATTGTTAGGAAGGTGTTACTTTACACACCTAGCCCAACTTCAGGCAAAACGGCGTGTATATGAAGAATATAGTAAAATTATGTAAGTCGGTTTCACACAAGAAAAGACGTATGAAGGGGTAAAAACTCACGGAGAGTAAAAGTTATCCCAACTTTGGAAACAACGTTAGCGTATCAAGCAAGTTTATATCTCTCGCTTGTATACACTATGCATATATCTATCCGAAACTTAATGTATATACCATTTCTTCTCAACAAACTCGTACACTTTTACCAAAAAGGGGTAAAGGGACAAGATATTTTGACGCTTGTTTGCGCTCATGTTAATACTTCACGTACATGTACAACCGTACGTTACATATTCGCTTTTTATTTCAAATTAACGATGGGGCGTTTTGTCTCCCTTGTCCTCTTTGCAAAAGCGATATCTACGTATTTACGCTTCGGCTGATTTCAACGATAAAGCAAATGGCGACTGCGGAAATGATTTATCGATCGTTCAGTATCGACGTTGTTTTCGCTACAACGTATAAAGTACCCAACCCGTCAAATGTTTATGAAAATTCGATGACGCGGAAAACTACCCCAGACTACATAGAATACACATACAACCCTTTACCACCACACATACAACGCAACCTATTAGAAAATAATCACAAGCCGAAAAAAAATTCTCGATCTGCCACTATAACCATCGCATACCCGTTTCTAAAAATTATTCCCCCTGAACGAGAAAAAAGCGTCGAAAAAAAACCCAATACGCCCCGCCCCGCCTTGACCGAAACCACCACACACGAAGAAGGCGAACGCGCTGCACACACCAACGCACAATAATATCTCCGACGACGAGAAAAATACGATAAATTAGGAAAAGCCGGAAAATTTATAGTTTTTTCGGAAAAAACGGTTCGAGGACGTAAATATCAATATGAAAAACGATGGCGAAACTTATATTAAAGTTTGGTAATATTTTGCAGCACGCAAGAAAGATAGAGGATTTATCATAAAATATTTTTCTTGTTTGTATGGAATTTTCCCGTTTGGGAGTGACAGCCGAATGAGTTATGGGTTTAAATGAAGAACGAGGGTGTGGAAAGATGATAGCGTGCTGCAGACTCCTTCTCCTTCAACTCGTCGCCTCCGATACGTACGTGGTTCTACGTATCGTGTACAGACCTTTAGGGGTGGTCGTGTTCCAATATATAGATTAAATTTATCGAAAAAGAAACGTTTTCTTTCGATAGTACGTCTTTTGAACCAACTCGTATCTTTTTTTCTTATTTCACAATGCACCTCGATTCGCAAATCTCAGTGCAGGGAGCCTTAACCGGTTGAAAGTAGGTCATGAGTGTCAAACAGATCATGCTTTCTTTGCTTCGTAGTGACCTTTTTTTTTTTTCATTTCTAATGTGTAAAACAATGAGAAAATGAAATGGTTTCAAACAGCTTAATACTTTCTTACGTTGTCCCCATGTTTCTTCGGAATTTTATAATCCTCATCGAGGCCAAGTGATTCTTGACTCCTGTATTTACGATTTTCACCCACACTCAACCCATGGTCCACGAAATTCACTACGATGAGTTTTCAATGTAATATCAAGCAGATCCACATCGAAGAAACGGACCTAATTCTGAAGGATAAAATCCCCCATAAGAAATCGACCTCCGACACAACCACCAATCATATTTAATACCATGTCGAGGAAATCTCACGATACGTTTCATGAAAATTACGATCGCGTCCGCATTTCCATTTATTTTTGCCCTTTTCGTCTCATTTGCCAGGACTAATACTCAATAAGGAAAAAAAATTCGCCAGTAACTTGATTTTCCAATATAGAAGCTAACGCTCGATTTCAAATAAATTTTCAATGTGAAAAATTTCTTTTAGAACGCAATTTGCGAAGGCAATCTTGGCCATAAATTTAACGCCGTGAAACTACATTTTTTTTCGTCCTTTTTTCGTGCTACGAGCCGCTTGCGCTTTTAGTCGTCTCGCAAGAGTTTTCATTTTGTAGGAGGAATATAATGTACTTGTGGTTTTTACGCCATAATACGTGAGATTATTTTTTATTTTATTTTATTAGTTCATTAACGTTTTTTTTTTAAATTGTATATGTAACAGATAAAATGAGTAAAATTTAATATACATTTAAAAAAAAAAAAAAAAGGGGACGACACATCAATTTTGAACTGTGACTGATCAATTTATAGCGCGGAACCGGTGAACAAGTAAAAGCATGTCAGTTTACTACTCGCAGATAAAGTGCGTTACGCCACAGGATAAATAACCTTTTATAGAGAAAATTGGAAGCGAGTTGTATCCAGTGTTGCCGGATATTGAATTCGAGTATATCTTGCTGGTTTGTTTCTCGTATGTTTAATTGATATTTCGGTGAAAGATGTTTTCGGTGAAGGATGTTTTTTAGTTAATTAAAAATATAAAACTTAAGAAGTCAATATCGTTGTTTTATTCGATATTAAAAGAATTTTAATTGTCAAAATTCCAACTCTGAGTGCGGTGATTTTTGAAATATTCAATTTTGCGGTGATTTTGCAAAAGTGGTGGTTTTTTCATAATTTTTGGCCTACATTTTGAACTCTCCCATTAAGAAAAAAATGAACAGATGTACTTTAACACTTATCTATATATTTAAAATGATAAGACATTTTCTTTGTGACCTCATCACGTCAGAACAAGCGAATCCAATTTTGTCAAATTTCGAACATAGTAAATTACCGGTAATTATCAGAAATACGTAAAGTTAATGGTAAGTTACCAAAAAACCACAAATTTATGGTAAATCATCATTGGTTACCAACTCTAAATCAACAGTAAATTACCGTAAATTAGAGATAAAATATATGAAACGACGGTAAATTACTGCAAATTATGGTTAAATCATTGCACATTATCGGTGAATTACAAAAATTAAATTACTAGTAAATTACAAAAAATGACGATAAATTACTATAAATTACCATAAATTACTGTAAATTACCAGTAAATTACTATAGAGTTTCATAAATTACCGTAAATTACCAATAAATTACGGTAAATTACCCACAGATTACCAATAAATTACCGGTAAATTACTATAAAGTACCATAAATTACCAGTAAATTACCAGTAAATTACCGATAAATTACGATAAATTACCAATAAATTACCGGTAAATTACCGAAAATACTGCGAACTTATGGTAATTATTGCAACCTATCAAGCTTGTATCATAAAATGACATTATTTCGTAACAATTTTGCTGACATTCGCCTTCCGTAATAACGGTAATTTACCCGAACTGCCATAAGCTTCTGATTTTGTAGATTTCAGTCAAAAGGACGAGAAGATTTTTATAACATCAATCACGTTCGAGAGTTATTATGAATAAAAAAAAAAAGTGTGCAATAGCGAACATTACGAAGCAATGCGCGAATCTAGTAAAATAATAAAATAGTTATTTTGCGCTTGAATTAACATTAAAAAAAATTATGAATTTAAAATTACAATTAATCGACTTCTCATTTGAAAATAAATCAATTTAATCGATACCCGAGCATAAAATATTGTTTAAAAAAATGAAAAAAACGAAATTCTCTCAAACTAACAAATTTTTAGAACACGTTATAAATATGTATTACTGTTTGGTACAAATTTAAACATTTCCTCAAGCTAATCTCAAACATCCCTAACCCTGTACCCCTTCATTCACAATAAACCGCTTAAAATCTACATCTTCACGCGCGAAAAAAAAACACATTACAAAAGGCTTGATTCGTGTAACGACTTTAATAGCCGAATCATTTAAGAGAAAAAATTATCTCAACGAAAAACTCGCATTAATATCGTGTGTCTATCCGAAAACCAATTTATTCCCCTTTGTATTATAATACTAACGATAAAGTTCGCCGTGTAATACGTTATACACCAGAGAGAAAGAAAGCACGTGAAAGGGCAGGAAGAGAATGGATACGAACAAGACACAAAATTCCATTTCTCCGTTGTACCCACTTATAACATATCTACCATCTTTGAATTCGCCTTTTACCACGCACCCTTCGAATTTTTCCACCCTTCTTTATGATAAACGATCAAAATATCATCGAGTCGTTTAACGTCCGCGTGTATTTACAACGTCATATTAAACATTCCGATAGTTCCATCATTTCAATATTTCGCAAAAAATCAGCCTGCACCATTAAGGCGTTTCGTCCCTGTTGCCCTTCATGACTATTTCTACTTACTTTTTACGTTCTCCATTACTTGTACGTTACACTATAACACAAAACTTAATGGAACTTAATGTAACCATCTCGTGTTACCACACCGAAATCTTACACTACGAAATAAGGTAAAACTTAAAGGTTGTAAAAGGCCATTACCTAAAGAGGTGTTGCTGGTTTTATTGGCAACCTGTGGTATATACGGCAACACATACCTCGTCTCTGTATCCCTCTATTCAAAACACATCAAAAAAGGAAATAGGTCAATTGTTACATAACGCCGAGAGGGTAAGCCAAAGAAAAGGGTATATCTTTTGAACGCGTTAGAGAATCCAAATCAGCGGGATAATATTGTTTCGCAAAGACACCAAGTCATACAAAAAATAGTTCTATGAAACAACGACGCTTATATTTTTTATATCTATGCTTTTATTTGTAACACGGAAACGTCGAATTTTTTACCGACCACACGCGATACGGTACTTTTTCTGTCTCGTTTCAGGTTTACAAAACAAAAGGTGCACGGTATCTATTGAAGAACCTACCTGACCATGAACGCCACAGGGTTAAGATGGACTTACCGCAATCTTTACTTTAACCGATTCTCCGAAATATCGAAATTTTGATTTTTTTTCCTCTCAGCGGCGATGGGTTTCTTAAAACAACTCTCATCGGCGCGTGATATAAGAGAACATAATGATTTCTACAATATCACCGTAACACCGCGTATTACCAGTTGTAATACGAACCGCCATTCATCATTCTACATATACAAACCGGTTATAAACTTACAACTTATCAAAAAAATGTATATTCAAATGTGAGCTACACCGCGCACCAGCCAATGGAACCGGTACTATGTTCTCGTAATTCGAATCGCGCCATATATAATATTTTTTTCCGATATAAAAAATTAACCAATTTCCAATTCTTCATTATCGATGGAAGTATGAAAAAAAACGTAAAAATCTACATCGAGAATACTTCGCATATAATCGTCTCCCCGATCGTGACATGGTCACGTTCCAACGGTCTAGATGTATTACTTAACTTCTTCCATTCATACGTTCGATACGTATTCACAGTATACATAGTGTCATGATCGCTATACCAGATTAACCGACACGAAGAGCAAAGAGGAAAAGCAGAGTACAAATAAATCCTCTCAAGGATGCCCTATCGTTTACATATCTTATACGTTCTTTTGTAGACCATATATACGTGTAACGTGTATATTATACGTACATATTTCTATACCAGCGGTTGAAAAATATTTATCAAATGCTTCGAACAGGATTACAATGCTAATTACATGCTTACAACACGCTTATTCGATCCATTGTAGATACAGGGTGATATGAAAAAATTGCCATTTTATGTAGGCCTATTGATATTTTTTTCATGTCAATTTGAAAATTGCCACGTTGAGAAAAAAAATCTTAAAATTGGTATAAACGACCTCAAAGTTATAACAATCGTATTTACCATTCGTAATCTCCTCGTCTCTTCAAAATGAGTTCATATTTGATTTACGGTTTAAAAAACAGAAAATATTGGAATTCCAAGATTTTTCACGAGGGAGGGGAAAGATTTTCGTTTTTTGGCGTTTCATGTCTCGACGAACTCGAAAATTGTCATAAAAAATTGTTGCAAAAAAGCGTCACGAGGTTGCTATGGCAACGTCTCATGGTCATGGGTGGGGCAAGTCGTTGTCATGGCAACTTGCCATGCTAATGAGTGACAATTTTGATATTTTAATGGCATCTAATAACATGTCAAAGATGACAGGTCATTGTTATTGTGATGCATCATGACCATGAGTGATGTATATGATGACAAGTCACTGTCGTGGTGACTTATCAAGATTGGCATGTGACATTTAATGACGTGTTAGGATAAATGTCATTGGCATGGTCACGTGTCATGGTCGTCAGTAACATATACTCATGTTATGGTGGTATGTCAAATGGTATTATGATGATAGGTTATGGTGACCTGAATAATGACATATTATGTTATGTCATTGTGCTGCCATGATTACACGTATAACCACGTGTCATGAAGATAGGCATGGTGATGACAATGTGATAAGTCAGGTGATTATCTTGACATTTTTATGTCTTGCTATAGCATACAAAAATCGAAAATCGTCGCGAAAAAACGTCACGTGGTTGTCATGGCGACGTGTCATGCTCATGAGTAACATGTGATCATGTCAAGTGGCATGATACGATGCCGAGTCACTGTTATGGTCACATGTCATGCTCATGAGTGACATGTGATCATGTCATGGTAGCATGTCACGTGACATGATGTGATGACGAGTTACTGTTATGGCGACGTGTCATGCTCCTGAGTGACATGTGATCATGTAATGGTAGCATGTCAAGTGGCATGATATGGTGACGGTCACTTTTATGGCTACGTGCCATGCTCATGGGTGACATGTGATCATGTCATGGTAGCATGTCAAGTGACATGATATGATGACATGTCACGATTACGAGTGACATGTCATGTCACATGAAACCTTTTGATGAACATCGTTGTTGCGAAGTTTCATGAAAATGTCACACTGTTTTGCGGACTTGTACGAAAGCTGACTCTTTATGGTACTGAACTCATTTCTCTCATTTTTTAGATATGATTTTAAAACTTTAATTTTTTCGATATTTCAACAGAAGTAGTAGCGGAGTCAGACTAGATTTAAGAAGGAAATGGAGGGGTACTTCTACCCAAAAAAAATATGTATTTATCACATTACCCCTCTTTTGAAGTGTAGGATGGTGAAAATACATAAATTTTTCACAAATGGGCATTTTCTAATAGTTGTTATAATAAGAGCAATACATTTAATCAATTAATATAAGAAAAATATTTTTAGTAATTCCTCTTCACCTCCCCTCAGGATTAAAAAAATTCACATTGTGTTGACTACAACGAGTACTTTAGGTTTTTTAAAGACAAAAGATTTCAAACTGTTATTGTTTTCTGGTGAAACTGTATCAAACCCCCTCCCCCTCCCATAACAGCTCTAAATAAATAATAAATCTGTGTTATTAGGATTCTTTAGCCTATAAAATGAACAACTTCCGGTGGTCGGATTCACAGCCACCGAATGGACGATTTGAGAAGAAAGATAGATATTTCATTTAATTAAAAAATATACAAGAAATACCGCAAAAAAATATATGTACAATAATTTGTTAAAATATCGATTTTGAATAAAAATGGCATTCAGTTTGATGGATACTTTCGGTGGATAAATTATTTTTACAGATTTTTCTTAGGTCTAAAAATTTTATAAATATTAAATTCGATATTCGTTACATTTTAATTTTAATAATTTCTTCATAAAACCATCATATTACAAACTAGGTCGCGAAAAATCCACTCAAGCACTATCTCTCCGATCAAATCCACCATCACGCGACGCGTAGCTCACGGGCGTGCCATATACGTTGCCCGGCGCAACGACGGTGACACGCCAACCACATGACGAATCTTCGGCAATCGACGCGAGCAGCTCTGAAATTCATTCGCATTTAACACAAACACACCGAGGAACGCGCTACAAACTGGTTTTTGGTATACACAAAATAACCAAATAGGAATTAGTCGTACACGAGATCACCGAAAACACGAAATAAAGTCATATATCATATTGATATACGACCGACTAAAAAAGCTGACAAGAGTTCGTGGGTTTGGTTATACTGCATGGAGAACCACGAACGAAAAAAAAATATCAGAATCACATTGTGTGTCACCGAATGGGCAACGATTTAAAATGATCAGATTGTGTTTGTTTTTTTCTCTCCTTCGCCTTCTCCGCGTTATAATCCTTCTTCAACATGGTACATTACCTAACAGGTAAACTCGTAAATTTATATTCCCGTTTCCCACGTATTTTCGACGACATTGTATCCGCGCATTATATATTTATGGAGGGAAAAAATTCAAAAAAAGACACCTACTTAATTATTCGGAATTTGTTACAAAATATACGTAGTGATCTTGTTCCAATATACTAGTTTTATTTTCAACGTATATGCGCATATACAATTAATGGAACAGAATTTAGGAATTAATTGAAAGTTGATTTCTTATCGATTTTTTCCCCCATATTGGTTCACCTCGTTGACCAAAAAAATTCCTTAAGATATTTTTTTAATTAAAACGAATACTTGAATTTTAATCCACCGTGTCCAAAATCTGACCACCTCGTTTGCATAAGCTTGTCGGCATTCTTAATACATCGTCATGATACCATCGAGAACATACCTTATGTAATTTTTTTTCACTAACGCCACAAAAAACCAACACCTCGAAACATACCACCGATACTTGACTCGTTTATAAAATTATTCCGTTTACTGTACCTCACCGCAACGTCATTTTAAAATGCAAAAGCTTCAATAACTTAGCAAACCCCCTAAAGAGGAAAACCTCACCGCGGTAAATTTGACCGCAAACGCGAACCAGCTACCTCGAAGACAACACCAAAAAGTCTGAAAGTAGGGTGAGTAAATTTATGACAAAAGTTGTACTTAGTTTCTTCACAACTAAATATAGTACCGTAGTTCATAAAATTAAACAGCTCACCGCATTACAAATTAGAAGTATGCAGCGGGTAATATAAAAGACGCAGGGAAGAGCGCATCGGCAGGCCGCACTAAGCCAGTGGATACCATAAGTGGTACATGGCTGCAAAGAACGAAGGCGTATCTGTTAACGAACAAGAAAGAAGGGTCGTATTTTACAGCCTATCACCCCACTTAGTGAATAATCTTCGGACTACCCTGCGTTACGCGTCCAGGGGTTCGTAGCATTCCGCGAAACTTGAAATTTTCTCCAACCTCGCATCCGACACACCTGCTCGTAAAAATCTATATTTCCGTCGCGCGAAAAAATTCTCCTGCGACGAAAAATACAACGTACTTGGCCATAAAGATCACCTCAACCCTGCTGCCCCCTACAACACGAACGTTTCCACGAAACATCGAAACGTAGGAGAACACATGGACCAGCAGCAACTGGCTCTAAGACGAAGGCTTAGAATGGCGATAGTACTTCACCCCCATTTATAAACGGTAATTTATCGCCTAACTTACCCCTTAAATATATGAGCAACGGTGGTAAAAGAGGCAATGCTGCCACATGCCTATACTACTAATACCGACGTATATATCACATTTTTCTTCGTTTGTTAACAAAAAAAAAAAAGCCTGCAAAAAAACAAGATCGAATGAGAAAACAAAAAGAGAAGAATTACTTTGGAAATTTTCACCCGAAAAACTTGGAACACGTTTAGTATAAAATATAAATGAAACTTCCACCGGAGTCAATTTTACGTCACGATTTTTCTTGAATTTACCCCCTCACCCGGCCGCCACAAATCTCGCGAACTCTCGTTTCCGGTTTTCCTTCTCGGGCGAAACTGTGAAAAACTTTTTCTTCGCTTCATTCGAGCGTAATAAGGCGATAGCGGAGATCGCGGAGCGGAGTTCAACCAACCGCGAATCCATGGCGGAATTTTTTCAAGCTCGTGGAAATTTTTATGGCGCGAATCGATCGTCGTCGATTTAAGTCGTAAAAGAATTCGTGTCAGGTCGTAGCACATGTATATACGATGTCGATAAGTGTATCAATTTTATGTTTCCTACATAATTCGTAATTAAGTATATTTCTTTTTTTATGCATATAAAATTATAATTTATTATTCCGTCTCATGTTTTCTCATTTTTAAGGGTTTTAAATATCTGCGCTCTATTCGCACCTTCGAATGATACAATTTATCTTCAAGTAAAAAGGGGTGAAACTTCTCAGGGAAGTTTCGTATATTGCATCACGATCAATTTGCTTTATTTTACTCCTTTCAAACGAGCCGACGGTAATTTAGATAATTGTATCTCTCTAATTATCCGTTAAACGGTCAGTCGTCTTTTACACCTAATCCATATGTCGGTGGTCAACGAACCCTACGGATGTTGTTTCACGGCTGCGAGTAACTTTAAAGGGATTGATATTGTTTCCTTAATACATTCGTTACTTTGGACACACTAATCGTAGGATAATTCTTTTTGATATTTTTGTAAATTATATGCGATCTTCTGTTCATTGAAGAAAACAATTGTTAATTTTTCTTTCATTGTCAACACTGCTTCATTACTAAATTTTGTGGTGAAGTAAGCATTTAAATGAAAAATAATTTACTTTTTTTTTGTGAAAATTCGTTGCCATAAGTAGAGTATTCAAGTGGTGGGGGTGGTAGGGGAATATTTTAGCCCCAAGCCTAACTTTTCTGGTAGGACCCTAGAAATTCAAATTATCCAGTAATACACCATTTCCCCTATTTTTTTAGTTAATTTGTAGATATTATGCAGAAATTGAGGAGAGGGCCCAGAACATTTGCTTCGGTTGCATTTCTGCCCTAAATGGTTTTGTACAAGTCACATTTTATTTTTTTTATGAAACATCATTATCATATCCGAAGCTGTTGAGGAGGAGGGGTAAGGGAGGATTTTAGCCCCAAGCCTAACTTTTCTGGTAGGACCCTAAAAATTTAAAATAATCCAGTAATATACAATTTTCCCCTATTTTTTCATTCAATTTGTAGATATTATGCAGAAATTGAGGAGAGGGCCCAGAACATTTGCTTCGGTTCATTTTTGCCTTAAATGGTTCTGTTCAAGTCACATTCCATTTTTTTTATGAAACGTCATTATCACATTCAAAGCTGTTCAGGAGGAGGGGTAAGGGACGATTTTAGCCCCAAGCCTAACTTTTCTGGTAGGACCCTAAAAATTCAAATTATCCAGTAATACACAATTTTCGCTTATTGTTTCAGTTAATTTGTAGATATCATGCAGAAATTGAGGAGAGGGCCCAGAACATTTGTTTCGGTTGCATTTTTGCCCTAAATGGTTCGGTTAAAGTCACATTCAATTTTTTTAATGAAACATCATTATCTCATCCAAAGCTTTTCACCGGGGGGGG